>BQNB010073234.1:0-14352 GCA_026074375.1 Tanacetum coccineum
AAACATTGAGTCAACTTCTCTGGTAGATGTTCCAGTAACTACTAATGATGAGATACCTCCTTTATCTGTAACAACACTTCATCCACCACCCATTCCTCTCATTCAACCTCTGTAACAAACACCAGTTTCCACACCAACAATTGTTCCAAGTACCTCCCTACAAAATCTTCCAACCTTTGGTTCTTTATTCAAGTTTGAAGATAGAGTAAAATCTTTAGAAGACGACTTCTCAGAATTCAAGCAAACAAACCTATTTGCTGAAGCAGTTTCATCAATTCCCGGTATTGTTGATAAGTACCTTGCCAACCAGATGAATAAAGCTGTAAAAGTAGTTGTTCAACTACAATCAGATAGACTTAGAGACGAAGCTCAAGATGAAAATGAAGACTTCATCAATAAAATTGATAAAAATATAAAGAAAATCATCAAGGAGCAAGTCAAAGTACAAGTTAAGGAGCAATTCTCTAAGATTTTGCCAAGAGTTGAGAAGTTAGTAAATGAACAAATTGAAGCTGAAATTCTGATTCGTTCATCCAATGAAGCTAATACATCCCATGCTATAGCAGCTAACCTATCTGAACTTGAGCTAAAGAATATTCTCATAGATAAAATGAAGAATAACAAATCAATCGACTGATCAGTTCAACATAAGACTCTCTACAAAGCATTGGTTGACGCTTATGAAACTGACAAAGACATCCTTGCAACATATGGAGACACTGTTACTTTTAAAAGACATCGAGATGATGAGGATGAAGATGATGAACCCTCTGCTGGATCAAACTGAGGGTCAAAAAGAAGGAAAGCTGGAAAAGAACCTGAGTCAACTAGTGTACCAAAGGAGTAGACTTCCATGTCAACTGGCAAGTCTAAATAAGGGTCTAAATCTCATCAAAAGTCTACTGACAAGTCTGCTCAAGCAGAGGAGCCAATACACACTGTTGAAGACTTAGAAGAACCCGCACATCAGGAGTTCAATACAGGCTATACTGAAGATCAACATGTTGATGAGACCACTCAGTTTCCTGATTGGTTTTAGAAACCAACAAAACCTCCAACTCTCGATCGTGATTGGAACAAGACTTTTCCTATTGCTCATGGACCAATTCAACCTTGGATCAACAATTTTCCTTAGAAAGAAGATCTACGTGAGTCGTTTAATAAGCTGATAGATACTCCTTTAGACATCTCAGCATTCGTGTTGAATCGGCTCAAAGTTGATACTCTGACTCCAGAATTATTAGCCGGTCCAACATTCGAGTTAATGAAAGGTTCGTGCAAGAGTTTGGTGGAACTTGAATACTTCCTTTAAGAAGTCTGCAAAGCAACTACTGATCAATTAGACTGGAACAATCCTGAAGGACAGCAATATCCACATGATATTCACAAGCCCTTACCATTGATACCTAATTCACGAGGTCGTCATGTAATACCATTTGACCACTTCATCAACAACGACCTTGCGTATTTAAGTGGTGGTGTCTCAAGCCAAACTTATGCTACTTCAGTGACGAAGACAAAGGCTGCAAATTATGGACACATTAAATGGATTGAAGACTTATTCCCAAACACCATGTGGAGTTAAGTGCCGATTGTCTACGACGAACATGCACTCTGGGGCATCTCTCACTAGGGACGAAAATGTCAACAATTCTATGGATACGCTATCAACAAGGAATCTGCTCATGATGTCTACTCAAGAAACAGAATCATTGGAATTAAGAAGCTTATGATTGTTGAATGGCACAATTACAAACATTTAGAATGGATCATTGTTCATAGAGATGACGACAATCTGTACACATTCAAAGAAGGCAATTAAAACAGACTTCTCCTTCAAGACATCAAAGATATGTTGCTTCTTCTTTTACGAGGCAAGCTGACAAATCTCAATATTGAGGAACGTCTAGCTTTGGGTGTTTCATTGCGAATGTTTACAAGAAGCACTGTCATCAGAAGGCGTATGGAAGATCTTTAATTGGGGATCGAAAGTTACCAAAAGAATCTCAACCTCACAAAGCTAGATACGTATAGATCATATCTTAAACGAAAGACACCATATACATCATACTCCAATCCCAGAGGCTTCATAAATCAGAATAAAGACAAGAAGAACAGATTAATGCGTATTGATGAACTCAATAAGTTTAGTGACGGTACACTCAACAATGTTTGATATGCTCTTGATGATACTATGAAGAGAATCCGGATGAAGTATCTGCCACAGACAATCTGAGAAGTAAACAGGGAAAGAGCAGGAGCTATGATCCAGGCTATTGATAGACAACTCAGGAACAAAAGGATAATGAGGAGACCAAGGAAAATTTTGTTGGTGGGAGACTGTACGGGGGAGACCTACGACTGCTGGAAAAGACCATATGATTTATCATATGATGTTCTCATATCTCAGGTCAAACCTCGTAAATAATAAAAACTTGTGAATTTGTATATATGTAGTGTAGACTTAATGGTAATAATAAGGAGTGCTCGATTACAAAATATTAAGAACTTTCTTTTACTAAATTCAAATTTTTTTTTGAATTATTGTACTCAGCACTGTCTTATATACCCTCAAATATTAAGGGGGAGCATTAAAATGTTCCTGATAGATATTGTGTAACATTTTTCCCTGAACATTTAATCAATTGATATCCAAAATATTAAGTGATTAACTTTTTGGATAAAGGGAGAATGTTATTTAAACTTGCACTAGATTTTTCCCTGAAATGTGCTGCATATAAAATGGACACAATGCACTCTAAGTCCATAGCAAGTACATACTATTCTACGGTGTCCACATGTTAAAGGGGATCCCCCCCCGCTTTTAGTGATGATTAAAAACTTTCAAAGTGTAAATCTTTTTTGATATTTATATCAAACACTTTGATTGAACTTTTCAATGATTTTAGAAGGATTGTGATGGAAAACCCAAAGACCGACTCATGTACTTAAATTATAAGAGTTATATCGCGTTTAGTCATAGGTATTCAAATCCCATGAATCCAAAGCGAAAACCAGAGGTATCTCCCAAGATACTACTAGATAGTGAAAAGTCCTTAGGTAATGATACAAAAGGATAAAAAGAGAGAGAATCGAGAATAATGCCAGCTGAGATAGAGCTAACACTGGAATAAACCCAACAAGGTGTTAGTTATGAAGTCTTGGTAAGCATTGAAGGGGTTGAAGAATGAAAAAGAATCGTAAGGATAAAGGGTGTAAAGAAAGAAGCCCTCCATACACTTAGGCAGAAACCAGGTCAATACATAAACTGTCGGAAACACTAAGCTGTTGTCTGACATTGAAGACAGTCATGAACCCAGTGACGCTATGCACAACCCTCCTTAGCCACTCAAGGTCTCTCAACAGACTCTTGTTTCATTTCTTACGGAGATTACACTCATTTCTATCGACTTTCTCACTCCAAGTTAGTTGATATTGAAAAGGTGGCAGTCTGCTCCAGCCTCCGATCACTAAAACCAAAGTGCACTATTGAGTCTAGAGCCAAAAGAGATCATCCATAAATCTCATTAGGACACTTGTCAAAATTATGCTTGCTAAGTCACACAATGTTAATAACAAGATATATATTAAGATTCCTATGCATTATCCTTGTAATTTTGCCAGAACATCCAAGTGAAACTTAAGTATTCACAGTGAAGATGGAAATCATGCTTGAGCCAACATCAAACAAGCTCATGGTAGGTGACTTATGCGATTCTATACGAATCAAACTTGTGACAACTGAAAAGAAACGATGGTGCGATTCTATATGAGTCAAACTTGTTCCAGGAAATGGATTAACGGTTGGTGATGAATTTTTGAAATGATTAACACTCTCGATGTGTCACAAAACACTTTAGCAAGTGGCACGTCAATTGATTTTCAAATTGATTTTTCTATTCAATCGGTGAGACTTCGTCTTGCTGGTTCACTCATATCGTGTTGTCTGCTTTAAGACGCTCCAATAATGAGAACGGCTAGTGCAGCTGCGAAACCATGTCAAGGAGATTCTTCGGAATTCTACCTGATCACATGCAGTATTTATACTGATCAACGGGGAACCGGGTTATTGAAACTAACCGTACTTGACAAAGTGACAAAGACACACTCGTTCATATCTGTTGAGTATCACTAACCTAAACCTACAGGTACTCCCGACATTGGTGGCAGCTGATTTCCCACGAGTCATGATTCTTAGCCCACTATGCTCATACACCCGACCACAAATATAAAGACAATCATGAAAGCTCTCAAGTACATGTTTCAAGACTTTCGCTACTTCTAAACCGTAACGTCTTTCTTGAAAGTGACGAAGTATTAAAGTCAAAAATTTCAAAGAATTTCCATCACTCTATACCTGAACGTCTTTCTCGTAGTGACGAAGTGTTAAAGTTAAAGAATGTCAAGAAAGATGCACATTAAAGCTTTTTAAGTTGACAAAATCAAGAAAGGTATAACATGTCTCTAAAAGTCACAATTCACAAATGGCAAGTTTACAAATGGCGAAAAATAGATTATGCTTGTGTGATGGTCTCAAATCACATTTCACTTAGAAGTCAACTAAAAGAACAAGCTCAAGCCTAAAAGTCGAATGATCACTACGCCATATTCATAAGATAAAGAAAAGAAAAAGAAGTCTCCAAGTACAAGAACGAAGACCTTTATAGTATGCTAGGTTTAAGCTTTTGTAAAATGGAGTGACCTCCCTAGGGGAATTGTTAGGAACACAAAGTGGCGGTCACTTCCATAATATCTTTAGATAGCTCGTATAGTTTATTTTTGGAGAAACTTAATAGACTATAACCCAAGCCCATGAAAGCCCATGAGCCCAATCCATGCCGTCCTATTTAGTATAAAACCCTCTTCAACCTTGGAGAGGGTTTGGTTGTTCATTTCTCACACACTAAGACAAGTTTCCATTCATGTATCTTTCTCTCTCTAAAATGTTCAGCCCAATCACCGCTCTCTAAAACCACCCATCTTCCCCTAACAGTGTAATTTATTTGATTTTCTCAAACACCAAAAAGTAAGTCACTTTGTCCGGACAACACTTAAACGCGTGAGTTTAACTCACCGCAGTGAGTTTGCCCTTATATATAACCGTCCCGGCTCTATAGTGTAAAGAACATAAAACAAAAGAAAGAAAAAAATAATCCCACTGATGAAACGAACCAAAAGGACATTGGTGAGTTTGGAGGCTTATTGGGCTGGCTTTAAAATAAGTCCAGCTTATAAATAAGCCTCGTTGTCACCGGCTTATAATCATAAGCCTTTATAAGCCCCACGCCCCATAAAAGGGCTAAAATTTTTACCCAGCTTATGAACCATCAATTACATATTTACTACCCAAAAAAATATCTAACATATACAAAAAACAATTTAATTTATTCCTTTTTAGTTTTTTTTGCAATAATAATAAATTTTAAAAAAAAAAAGCCCCAACCCTACTCATTGCCAACAATTTACAAAAATATAATTTTAATTTCGACTTTTAATAAAACCTTACCCCACATAGCTCCAGCCCAGCCTAACCCCCTACCCCACCATTTCCCTAACAGACCCCCACGTTTTAACTGTATTGCAATAGTGTGTCCACCACCATCAAATCAAATTAATTCTAATCTCTTTATTTCTTCAAACCCCATTTTTGTTTCATTTCAATATTTCATCCTCTACATCTCTAATTTAACTGGCATTTGTTACTTTCAAACAAGTCAAAGGTCCGTTTTTTACTTGTTTATTTATATAATTGAAATTAGGGTCTTAATTTTCAATATGAAAATCTAAAAGAATGATTGGAATATGGTTATTTTTTAAGTATGTTTTTAATTTTTTGTGAATTAGGTTTGTTTTACTATCTAATTTTACTAACTCATTCTGATTTTGACTTTTGAAATCAAAGTTATTGTTTTAAAAGTTACTAAATAAATTTTTTATCTTAAGGTCAACTAAAATATCTACGAATCTCAAAATTTCCCGACTTGACAAACAACTATTTTTTCCGTTCTACTAACACCAACGTACATGTTAAAATTGTTCCAATATCAACCAATTGATAAATTCTTACTGACACCAGACTTTTTGGTACACGCTGACAATTTTTTTTAATTAGTTAATTGATTCAATGCCAGATGGTTTCCACTAAATTAGTCAACACATAGTTTAAGGTAAACACAAAGGGGCCGTTTGGTTCCGTTGTGTATTAAACAACAAAAATCATCCCTCATCCTACAACAAACCAAGAAACCAAAAATCAAGAACCAACAACTAATTGAACTCGTTTCATAAACACAAATTGCAACAAACAACTTTAACTAAAAATATTCATCAAAATCCATGTTTCGTTTCTTTGTCCTGGTGCCTTCTTCACAACCTTGAAAAAAAATCAGATGACTTCACATATTGTTCAAGCAAACCTGCAAACGAATAAATCGAATCGTCCCTTACCAACATTGTCCCCCAGAAGCTCGAAGCCCTAATGTAACAAAAGTCACAAACCGCGTCCAAAAAGTCCTACAAAGTCTAAACCGTTCCCACCATTTATGTCTAAGTCATTAAAGCGCCGACCCCAATGTTAAAATATAAAGCCGCCGGTCCCACTCTTGTTTTATAAGTTTTGAATTATTATGGCCCAGGAATATGTCATAGTTTATTCCCTGAATATCTAAATGCCAAACATATGCCATATGCCAACGGCATATTCTCTTATGTATAAGCCCATAAAAGGCAATTGTATTCATTTGTAAAAATCATCGAAAAAACCACCACTACTACGTACCACCTACCACTTGTAACAATCAACTTCCACAGTATTATAATATAAGTTTTTTTAAAAGTTTCTTGTAATTTAAAAAGTTTTAGTTTTTGAGCCTTTAATACAAGATAAAAAATTCCTGAATACGTGAAATTTCATCTTGGTATCAGAGCTATGAATCAAAACGTTCTTACTCTATGAAGCTAAGTCCTTCAAGGTAAATTCAAAAAGCAGAAGGTATTATTTTATCAATACTTCGTGTTTCACAAAACTTTTTCTTAAAAATTTCATAAAAAACTTGTTTTTGTAAAAGACAGCGCAATGGCTTCTTTTAAAATACCGTAAAGACGAAAAATTTGAAGTTAACCGTTGTGAACTAAACAAGTTTTGTAAATCTATCCTTTTAATTTTTAATGTTATGTCCGATCGCTTGAGCAAGAAAAACAGTATTTTTACGATAATTTCACGAACTGTAGATCCTGAATATATCTCTTTCATAAAGATTCCAAACCAAGCAACAACCGATTTAAGCTAATAATCACTGTGTTTATAATCGTTTAAATCTATTTTTCTCAAGTATCACTTAAAAATTATAAAAATATTTCTTGAAAAACAAAAAGAAATTGATCTAGAGTCCAAAATTGTCAAAAAGCTAATCTTGTGAGGAATACTAAAAAAAACCCAATGAAACCAAAAAAAAAGCCTTCAACAAATCTCAACTGAATACAAAAACAATCCAAACCACTCACAAAAATAGAAGTTTTGAACCTTGTTCAAGAAATAGACCGAGCAACCAAATTAGTTCGAAAAATAACCTTAGACTTACAGAAGATCTTAATATCAAAAATCCAAAAGGTTGAACAACCTTCGTCAACACGAATTAAGCAAGCTCATCACCGATGATCATGCCAACCAAAAGGCAACAACTTAATATCAGAGGCTATACAACTACTGGAAATCTTGAATCACCACAAGTTTTTTTTTTTTGGTTTTGCAAAAACAAACTGATTACAAAGAAGTCTACTAATCAATAAAACCTGCTATAAAACAAAATAACACTTTACTTTATTTTGCCTACGAACAAAGTCAGAAGTTAGTTGAAGCAGAAGAAAGTTGACAAGCTCAACAGAAATCCATACAATAAAAGAAAAAGTTCATCACCCGCTACCTAAGACCTCTATATCACCTACCAAAAAGACTTATAGTATCTCCATCAGTGAAAACTCCCAAAAAGAATAAAACAAAGATAACAAACGTCTTTGAACGATCCCAATAAATCTTTAAAGAACATTTTGAAAAGATCAAGAAATGACTTCTCTCTATGACCAAGCAACTCAACAAAGTTTCTACCAAATACAAACAAACTTCCGACTCAAAAACCAAAAAATCCGTGCACCGACAAATGGCCCAACAGACTCAAAAGCCAAAACAACAAAGAGTGTTTGGAAAGAGCCCATTACAATCAACTCTTAAACAGCTGTAGACCCAAAAACAGCTTGAAATAACAAGAGAAAGCAGCAAACCTTTACCAACAGAATACTCTATTCAAATAATAGAATACAGCAAGACAACAAAGTATATAACATACTCTGAGCAAATAATCTGTTGTTTGGCGAAAAATCAATAATCCTTCGATTATCAACAAGAGTCTTATAAAACCTAAACTCAGGAACTTCAGCATATCCACTATATTCATGATAAGCACACCACTCCACGAGATCAGGAACAAATGCTCTATTTCCTTCGTAGACCTAGATGAAGACAAGCCGACAAATATTCAACCATGAATAAAGCTCTCGCAAACCAGTTATCTTATACATTCCCTGACAAATTCTAATTCATGACTTCCACATCATTAAATTGCTAATACAACTCATGTAATACTTGGCAAAGGCGTGAAATAGCTTCTTAACAATCCCTAACACAATTATCAAACAACCATATATGGATTCCAATACAGCAAAAACTGTGACACCTCACCACAACTGCATCCACAACAATTCCGTGAAAAAGAAATAAAATTAAAGAATACTTCATCTAAGCCACCTGAGCAACCTCATACTTCCCATCAAATTGCATAAATAAAGCTAAATAATCGGTAATCTCCATTTGAAAGTACCACAACACCTCAACCACCAAGAATACCATTATCAACATATACAAAATAATAAACATAACTTGGAACAAACAAATCACTTCATAGACTCTGTTTACAACTCCACCAAAAAACAATCTCTTATATGTAGTTCTTAAAGTTGCTTAAATAACAATGAATTCTAAAGAAACACATAAATAAATTAGCGATCCAACAAACCAAAACATCAAACAAGGTCAATAAAAATGTCAACACTTGAACCATCAAAAATGGATTATTCAGTCAGGAATGATGCACCACCAACATAACCCCAATAAAGAATTGCAAACAACTAATGACTTCCAGATATGAAGTTACCCTAAAAAAGTTAACGATTTTGAGAAATAATTGATATGATGAAAAAGTGCAAGAAATATCTATCATAAAAAAAAGACTTCCAAAAACAAGCAAAATTCATGTGAATACCTAACCACAATGATGAACAACTACACCCCATAAACAAAAAAAATCAGGTTAAATGGAAAATCCATCGCAACAACTGGTAGAACCATAACCATACAATTCTTTCATCTTTCTAAGAAAAATATATATGATTTACATACCAAAGTTTCGAAAATTCAAACTAAGGGCAGCACAAAATCATCAAGAAATGAAAACTTCATTCCCATCCCATCTTCACAATAGAAATCAACCCAAACTATCAACCCCCACATGATGCAATCATGGCCACCATCTATCCACCGGCAACAACAGAATCCACCACCATTCTAAAGCCCAGACTATCAGTATGTTATCCTCAAGAAAAGTAAAATATTCAATGAGGATATGGTGAGTAACACAACTACCCAGTGGACTCTAACACCACCGCATGACAGAATCCGATAATCTATTATTACCATCAACCCAGCCTATGTCAGAAGTAATATCCAGATGATCTATTAAAATTAAACTTAACAACAAACATTCTACAAACAAACAAATTAGCTTTTGTGAAATCTTCTGAAAAGTAGAATTTAATGTGGCACCATGCAACCCATATCCAGGCAATATTCTCTCTGAAAGCAATTGCGAAAACCACAAAATATAACTCACAAGTAAGCCATTAATTCTGCTAAAGACCAATACCAGTGCTCAACTGATGAACAAATAGAGCATACAGATTTAGACCAAATAAAACCGTAAACACCAAGAATTTGTGGTCATTCTTAGAAGACTTCACAATTGGCAACCAAATCAGGAAGATTAATTTTCCTTCACAACAAACTTTTTTGCCAAACTTCCACCTTCTCTAATCCAAAAAGATTAGAACATCAGGCTAAGCATCTGCTTAGCTCAAGTCTTACCTCAATTAGTACTACTCATACCTTCGTCTCAAAATTGCAAAGATCACACTCGCTAAAAATTAGAATTTATCTCTTTTGTTTCCGTCCATATAAACCAATTCCTTTTATTACAAAAATAACTGAAAAATATTGAATAAAAATCAAAAAACATACAAAAAAAGCCCACAATTCTCATAGTAAACCATCAAAGAAAATACAAAGACTAAGACGATGAAGAAGTGCAAATGCGTTTATTTGTAAAAGAAGAGCATTTTGTAAAAGATTGCAAATAAACAAGGAAACATTCAAATCACTTCTATCAAGAATATAATCTTGATACAAATTGGATATTCTTTCACAATTTTATATAGCATTTTATAGCATATCAAAGAAAAGATACTCATCAAAATATCATGTTATAGTCCAAGAATAACTCCATATTGAAGAAACATTTTAGCAATAGAAGTTGAATAAGGAGACGACCCCAAAAAGAAGATGACAATTCGTCAACATCCTTTATGTTCCACCCAGAACCACCACAAAATAGCAAAATGTTCACAATCCGTTGAAATCGTGGAAACACAACAAAGAATTACCAGTCAAAAGTAAAGAATGTACCAATGATGAAAACACGGTAACACCAAACTATACCATTTCTATTTCCTGTGATACAAACCACAGACACCTCAATCTTATGTCCCAAATCCAACTCACAACATTGCCCTTTTGCAGAAATATCTTGCAAAACATTAATCAAAGAAAACAGCCTCAAAAACAAGAAAAAAAAGACTTCCACACAATGATAAAACTTCTTAAAAGAACTTTTGAAAGAAAACAATCAATGCACAAAACAAATCAGCCAAAATACTATAAATAAAGCTCTATGAAAAAAAAAAAATATCATCAAAAGAAACTTTAGTAAGATCTCCACAATCCCTTTAAAATCAATATCAGCTACAAATTAAAAGAAAAGCTATTGAAGAACTCAATTGAAAAAAATCCTTAAGAACTCAAATTAAAAAAAAGGCTTGGAAGACAAAAAATGAAAAATAAAAACTTAAAGCTCATTGCAGAAGAAAAAAAAGAAGAAGTCCCAGTTTTCCAAAAATAATGTTTCCACCACTAAAACATTCATTTCAAAACCTTGCTTAAAACAGAATTCATTATTTTGGAACGCCACTCTCAACCCAAAATCAGAAATCACTAATTCAACTTTATAATTTTAAATTAATTTTTTATATTCCAACTGCACACTTTTAACCACCGCAAATAATAACACAACACACATGTTGCATAAACCAAGAGAGTCATTCCAAAAAGCACTGAACCTCTAACTCAGACTGTCTCTTCAATCTTAAATCAAGTCAACAGCTACCTAAAATTAAAGCAAGAATATTTTCCTAATTGAGAAACAATTCAAGATACCTCTCATAATCTTTGATATAAACACAATTATTGAAATCTGATAGAGCAACTTCCTAAGACCATAAAATAGAATTCAATAAAGAGATGACAACCCACTACAAGAAGTCACTAAAATCAAGACTCAAACCAGATAAGTTTCAAAGAATTCTATTAGAAGTCATGAAAAATTTCCTAAATAAATGAATCCATTATTTCAAACCTAAAGGAAGTAGGCATTCCAAGAACATTTTAAAACCTTCATTAATATTAAACAGCCAAATACATGCAGAAAAACCCCTCAACACTTGAAAAGAATGGTGAACTTGTAAACAGATATAATCAATCCAGATGTTACAATAAAGACAAGCCATAAAGCATGTTACACCACAAGAAACTTGTTCCAGAAAACATGTCATAGTCTTCTCAAAATTGTGCTATAAAATACGACCAAGGTAAAACAGCAACAAACGATGCAATGATCGAAACTCAAACAACATTGATTCCTGTAACAGGAAGAAAGTAAAGAAAAGAATTATTCAATTACAAATCCTTGAATGATAATACCTACTAGGATCAGTACTCTCTACCACATAAACACATCATCAAAATAATCAAAGATATTCCTCCAAGTTCGATCTCAAATCAGGGTGTTCCATCAAGTTGCTATATAAAATCATCCCCTTGGACTTCTTTCTTATTTCCCAGGACTCTATATTGTCTTTTTATCCATTTGGCCTAAAACCACCAGCAATTCCAAAGAAGATGGATAAATCTCAAAGAACGAATCAATTCCATCGCATATAATTGGATATATACTGTTTCTCAAAGAAAAAAAACCATCAAAACATTTAAAAATTAAAGTCTTGAAGACAACAGTTTGGTGTCTTTATCTCCAACAAAATAAGATAGCAAGTCCAAAATTGATTTCCTTAGACATCAAAAAAGAACAATAAACTCAACCACAATCATAAAAAAATAGTAACTTCAATGAAAAGAAGCTAAACAAAGAAAGATTAAGCATCTTAGAATCCTATAATTACCTCTTCGAAATCATAATCCCAAAACTTGGGAATACTCATAAGACCACTATATGCAAAACAAACGCCATGGAGATAAAAAGAACGAAGCCCTCTGACAATGAATAGTCAAAAAATCAAGAACAATTCCAAAACCTTCCGGACCTGGAAATTCCACCGAAAAATGCTTAATCATCTTGGAACCAATGAATGTATGGAAGATGGAGAGTAATTCAAATGGAAAAATATACGAAGCTCCAAAAGTTCAAAAGAAAATGTGCATACGCAAGTGGCAAATTCTCAACAACTCAATCCACAATTGATGCTGAAATCAATGCATGCATTAACACCTTGGAGAAATTGAAGATTTACTACCTTGACAAACAAGAAGTAACTCTAAGAACAGATTGTCAAGCTAGTTTTTACAACAAAACTAATAGCAATAAATCCTCAAGGGTTAGATGGATCAAGTTTGCAGATGCAGTCACAGGAACAGACGTCAAAATTAACATAGAACACATAGAAGGAAAACATAACACCCTTGCTGATTCTCTTTCAAGACTTGTTAACCTTTGTTTTGCAGAATGCACAGGAGAAATGAAGGAATTAGCAGCAGCAGCTCTTTACTTAGTGGAGGAAGTTCTACAGTCCCCCAATGCCTTTCAGAAGAATATGAAGACTACCTGCGAAGAAGTCATGAAGATTTCCGACCACTTCCTAGAATCTTCACAAAAACTATCTTCACACCTGAAGAACCAGGAGCACTGTACAAACTCTACCAGCTCAAGGCTAATCAAACCCCAATCAGAATGGATAAATCTGATGTCTGATGTATGAAGATCAGTCGCCCAAGACCTTAAACTTTCAGCAGCAAAAAAAGCAGTTAAAGCCATGCGAAACCTACAAGCAATCATACAATGCAAAGCCCAGATATGCTTTGGACAATCAACCAAAGACAACCACTGGTCAGATCAAAGAGAAGATGTTCGAATTCAAAACAAAGAAGCCAGAAGAATCCTCATCGAACTGGAAGCCTTGGCACAAAGATTGGGACGCAATAACATCTAACCAATCAGAAGACGACGCAATCAACGACGACGGAAAGTACCGCTACAACAGGAAAGGATTTCTAGAAGATGACGAAAGCAATGACGATTTAATTTTAATTGTGGACCCGGGATGGGATGATTATTGTCTACAAACGTTAAAATTGAATCGTCCCGTTCTGCTTTGTCCAGAAGCTCGAAGGGCCCGCATGTAACAAATTTCCATAAATGCGTGCTACAAAAGTCCACAAGAGATAAGCCGTCGGTCCCACTTATATGTTTAATTATAAAGGCCGCCGGTCCCACCACTATGTTTAATTATTGTAAATTATTATATCAAATAATGGCCAGGGAATATGCCATGGTTTATTCTTTATAATATGCCAGATGCCAAAGGCATATCCTCTTATTGTATAGCCTATAAAAGGCAGTTGTAATCGTTTGTATTGATCATCGAAAACCACCACCACTACTACTACAACCACCACCCTTGTAACATCAAGCTTCCGCGGTATTTTTAATATAAAGGTGTGTTTTAAGTAACTTGTACTTTAAAGTTTTAGTTTTTGAGCTTTAATACAAGATAAAAATTCCTGGCAACGTAATTTTCATCTAGCCTTGTACTTTAAAGTTTTAGTTTCTGAGCTTCGTGATATTGATAAACGTTTGGATCAAAATGGGCCTATTGATTCGTTGATTTTTAGGCGACAAGACT
>BQNB010073234.1:15424-32181 GCA_026074375.1 Tanacetum coccineum
CTAAAAATAAGCAATTTTAATAAAAGAAACTTTTTATGAAAAGCCCTAAATAAGCTATTAAATAGCTTATAACTCTGACAGAAACACTTAACTCATATTTTTGGTTTTTAAAGAATTTTTAGAACTTCACAAGCTAAAATAAGCTAAAACCTAAGAACAAAAAGCACTTCTAAGACTAAAATTAACCTAATAAGCTATTAGAGAATAACTAATAAGCCTGAAATCTTCAAATAAGCTCAAACAGTACTAACTTAATGTTAGTACTGCTAAGCTTTTTACTTAAAGCTACTAAACTACTAAGGGCAAGACAAGCTCTTGGGAAAAGCTTATCTACTCTTCTTAACCTAATAAGCTATAATGCACAAAAATAAGCACACAGTAATAATCCATAAGCTGAGATTCACAAATAAGCATTTATAAAAAAACACTTAAAACCAAACAGTCCCTAAGACACACTTTGAGCTTAAATTTAAGCAAGCAATTAAGCCTTTTAAGAAGTGAAACTTGGTTTTTCTAAAAGATTAGCTTAAAGACTTCTAAAACAAACTTTTTGAAAAGACTTTGAAAAACTATAGCTTATTGAAAAAGCTTAACTAAACAGACAGTTTACTCAGCTTATGCTGAGTTTGGTTTTGAAAAATGAAGAGACAAAATGCTTATTTAAAAGCTAAAAACAGATGACAAATTAAGCTTAATTTTGAAAACTAAATCTAAACTAATGAATTATGACCTAAAAGCTACTTATAATCTGAAAATCAAAAGCTAAATGCTATTTTAACTCCTTAAAAATTAAGCTAGAAAATGGAAGTTTGCTATTGTAACTGCTGATGCAGTTGACACAATTGTGACTAAACTTAAACTAGACAAAATGCAGACCTATGATTATATTTCTAACACTCTTAAAACTCATGCCTAGATACAAATTAAGCAAAGACACTAACTAAATCTGAATTAAGCTAATTATGTAACTAAAACTAGACAGATTATGTCCCTATGAAAACTTAACTCAAGAAAACTGAATTAACCCTATTATGACTTATGATACTAGCTTAAACAAACCTAAATGAAAGTTTTAAAACAAACTTTGAAGACCAAAAGACAACAAGCAGTACTAACTTGCAGTTAGTACTGCAGTGCCAAACACCCCTTTAACTAGACTCAAAACCATTTAGACTTATGAAAATGCAATCCAAAGCTCAAATCTAAATAACCAGATAATAAACAACTTATAACAGACCTAAAAAGCTAAAAACACTAATCTAATAAGCTGAAATCAATAAGCTACTAGCTACACTAATATTTTTGGTTTTTTATTGATTTTAAGGACAAATTAAACAAAATTAAGATCTAAGCTATATTAACTAAAAACAGATTATCAAATAAGTCTAATAAGCTCAATAACACATTAATAAGCACAAATAAGCAACTAGTAAGCTAAAATTAACCAAATGTAATATTTAAGCTAAACAACTTGAATTTTAAAGGGAATTTACCTCTGCCTTAGCTAAACAAAGGCAACTAAGCTCAAAAGCTGTCTACAAGCTCTGGCTTATTGTAAATAAGCCAGTAAAAGTCCATATGAGCTCTTCCAAAGTAAGCTCATCTTCCAAAAGCTCAAAAATCCAAATAGCCAAGGTCTTTAAGCTGTTTTTAGAGTTACAGTAGATTAAATGACTGAATTGAGCTCAATTTGAGCTTAGAGACTCAAAGAGCTTGTATGAGCTTATTAGTAGCTTATGAAACAGTAGCACAATCATTTGAGAATATGAGAGCTTAATAATGAAAACAGCTTATGAAAACTTAAAATGAGAATTTTATTAATACTAAAAACGGATTACAATGCTTTGAAAGTTACAAAAGTTTAAAGAGAAAAATTACATTTAAAACTGAAAATTACATAAGCTATTGAAAACTAAAAGTTTTTAGGAAAAAGGAAGATGATCATGTGAGAGTGAAGAAGTCCTTTTATAGCTGCCAGGAGAAGCTTCTAGGTGTCAAGTCCTTCACACGCTCCCTTGAATCCTGCCCCTTCATTTCTTCCAATGATTGGATCTCAATTGGGGTCCGTTAGATCAAATCTTAGCTCACACGGATTGCCAGCGTGGTAATCCGTGATGTGACACTCCTGTGCTTCTTTCGTGACAGGATTAGTGCAAAAATCCACTCCTTGGTGTGTTTTCTCCCTTGCCTCCGTGTCATTCCCTTTTGGGAATTGGCCAATGAGAGTGAGAGATGATGTAGAACTTTGCCAACGTGTCCCTTAACCCTTGAATTACCCATCCTAACCCTCAATTGTTAATTGCCCTTTGATTTGATGGGAGGGGTAAAAGGAAGAAGACGGTGAATAGTAGAAACCACTTTTCCCGCGCCTTTTCTTTTATAAAGGGTGTTTGACTTTTTTTTGGTTTACCCGGGGTTGGACTTGGACTTATAAAAGGATTTTGGGCCGGGTTTTTGGGATTGGGCCCGGGCTTGGTTTAGTTATAAGGGGTTAACGGGTGTTAACTCTTATAATTATAAGAGTTAACACCGTTAGGGTTTAGGGATTATTTTTGCAATTTTGGTAAATATAAGGGACTGATTTGGTAATTTTGGATTTTGTCTTTTTGTGTTGACCATGTTTGACTGAAGGTTGACTTGAGTTGGCCACTGTTGATTTTTTTAATAGCATTCTCCCGGCTCTTTGTGTGCTCTTCCGTTCCCGTGTTCGTGATTGTCCGGTTTTGACCGTTTTCTTAAGATTTTTGCAATATATTACATGGAACATTAACTTGCTCCCCCTCTATTTTACATATGTTTGACACCAAAAACAATGATACCAAGTGTCGGATCCAAAAAATCACTTCACTTCATAATAAGAACAAGAAAATAAGGAAGGAGATGAGAAGAAATGTAGAGAGAGAAAGTAGAGAGGGAAAGTGAGAGAGAATGGGAAGTTTACTTTCAAAATGAAAAATTACAAATGACCAACCCCTCTCACTTTTCTTGAGGAGGTGTATATGTATCAAAACTAAAAGGCTTTCATGCCTTTAGTAATTCTACGGGTCGGGCTCGGGATTACTTGGGATTTCGCCCGATACACGTGACCGGTTAGCTTACATTTAAGAGCCCGTTTACCCGTCTAGCCTATTGCAACGTATATTAATTAATGACCGACACCTAATATAATTAATGAACGAACTTCCATTGTTCGACTCAATATTTTGAGGCTAACATATAGAGTCAGCCAAGTTTATTGCTCCAGTCACCCAATGAACCCCCCCAACGTTTATTGGCATATACACCTTTAAAGATTAAGCCAATAAAATAGGTCATATTCTTACTTCAAACTAATTATAAAGTTTTAACACAATAAATCAACAAAATAAGTACCCAGTTAACATCCTTCCATGATGGGTATGGACGCATTGAACCATCCAATGTTCCGATAATGTATGGATCCGTCAGTATCATAAAACGATTGTTTTCAGGATGTAAGCATATTGTACCGGATTTAAACAGGGTCCAATTGTCATTTTCTGCCCCTTCTCTGATTAGGATCTGAATACATGAATTCATGTGCTGATTCATAAAACACAAACAAAATCAATATCTTTATTTGGAAAAAATATTTACCAAATAATAATACGTATATTAATAAACTTACATCACCAGACAACCAACCCTCTGGCCAAGACCAGTCACTCCTATACGTACACAAATGCGAAACTAGTTGCGGCCAAAAGAATCTGGGAAGTTTATAACCCTTTATACAACAATCTAAATAAATATCATAGGGGTTTAAAATAAATTCCGCCATTGTTATATAAGCATATCGAGTAACCTAAAAAACCATGTTAAAAAAACTATCTCAAAAAACATAATTGTTTCAATTAATTTATTAAATTATAATACAAGACTAACAAATACCTTATCAGGGTCCACGTTTTCATTAAAAAATAATTATCAGTCTGCTGTACACCTGTTATGGTTACGTCCTCCCTTGATACATGTTCATCGGCAAAAGTGTTGCCAAGATTCAAAGGTGATAATTTCGCAGCCTTGCCCTTTTTCTTTGTTTTACCAGTCCTTTTTTTAGGTAACACTGTAGTAGGAGGCAAAACCGTATAGGGACTCAGCATATAAACGCTTGGTTTGTGTTCCCTCCTTGCTCGATCACATATATTCTAAAAAACAAAAATTAATAAACAATTATTAGTTAATGATGTTTAGTAATATAGAATCATACTCGTAAATAAGTTCAAAATTACCGGGTTCAATAAGCCAGCATCATGACGATGAGAGGGGATAGGGGTGGCAAATTTGAATAATAAGATGTCATCGGGTTTTGCCAATTACTTGTACCAGGATGCGACGGGATAAGGGGGTTGCGAATTTGGAGTACCCGTCAAAGTATGCCCTACTTGAAACCCACCATCGCGATCGAGCCTCGATCTCATCTGGTACCAGTCTCTCGACAGGTAGTTGTCCCTTTAAAATAAAAATAAGGACATTCAGTATGAATCAATTAACATAATCAAAATTAATAACCTGTCAAAATAAATAATAATACTTACATGCAAAAAAGGTTTAAGCATGTCTCGATAAAACTTTTTCTTTGAACTCCAAGCAACTATTCTAGGAAGACGGCGATAACGTGTATAATAATCATTCGTCGCTGCTCGGAAAGACTCCAATATCCGCGTCTTAACAAAAAATTATTTCATTTACTATACATTAAAGTTATAAAATAAATGCCCAATTCAATATTATAAGCTAAATTATGACATACCTTGAATGCCCAAGCAAAGCCAATATTCGAATAATTTTTCTTATCAATTTCATCTGTAGGCTTATAAGGCCGACCAACGTTTAACATTTGCATCCTTTAGTTGCT
Source organism: Tanacetum coccineum (assembly GCA_026074375.1). Lineage (NCBI taxonomy): Eukaryota > Viridiplantae > Streptophyta > Magnoliopsida > Asterales > Asteraceae > Tanacetum > Tanacetum coccineum. The sequence continues at coordinate 20,301 of BQNB010073234.1, forward strand.
GGTACAATGTTGGCCATACATGCGAACCCCAAGGATACTTGTCCCAACCTTCTCTATCATTCGCTAACCTTAATATCCAATTAGGGACAGGATGTCTATCCTCAAGGCCTAATAACACTAACTGCAAAATGTCTACACAACAGAGGCTAACTGCATCGTTGTCGTCTAATTTATTAAACGCCTCACTCTTAATCAGTGTTTCAACATTTTTCCCTCTTATAGGTCGACCATTTAAAGATGAAGAAAACACCCTACGCCTAAAGGGAATTGGCTCTTCCGCGTTATTATAATCAGTCCAATTCTCTACTCCAAACTTTAACCCAGTTACAAGGCAAAATTCTTCCTTACCAAATTGAATTTGAAAATTATCAACTACATGGTAATACAAAGGAATATTCTCATTTTCATCGCCTGTTAACTCTAATTGGCGACCCAATATAAAATGTATTAAAATACAATTCTCAGTCCAATCCTCTTGATCTAAGAACCAACCAAAACAGGTTTGACTAAATAACGCTTCACGTGTAGTGCCCCTAATTAAATCTCTAATTTTTTTTATCAAAGTTAACTTACTCCTACATGTCACAAGAACACGTGGTACCTAAAATTAAACATAAACATATATTACTACAAATATAAACATCAAATACATAATACATAATTATTTAACATAAAAAAATTATACCTCGTAATCGCTCAAATCCATCTTATTAACCAAAAATCGATACGTTCACACAAACACCGGAGCAAAACAACCTAAAAACCACCACAAAACTCAAACCAGCCAACAAATTTTAGGATATTTCGTTCGAATCAACTACTGCTATTTGCTTTTCAATTGAACTATGAATTTTACATTCATTCAACTATCATTTATATGATCAGAATTGTGAAAAACTACAAATTCATACTGCTAGATATGACATTGCATTAGTCATTTCGTTGCATAGAATTGTAAAATCAAGGCCCGTGCATTAGTCATTTCGTTCCATAGAATTGTAAAATCAAGGCCCGACTTTCAAAATGATAATCACCGTTCCATTTGCGCGATGACTGACACAAATCAGAAAAAAAAGAAATCGCTGCTAGGGTTGCGCGATTAACTGACAAAGACAAATTAGGGCTTGTTTTTTTCTTCGTTAACAACTATGTGGGTGTATAAGGTTGACACGTGTTCTTCGAGTTCCCCACCATCAAAAATGCGCGATCTAGTCGGTTGATTTCGTAAATTCAGAAAAGGATGGTTACTGCAAGATAAGGGTATATGTATTTGGTTGATTTCGTAATTTTCGTTTATATTTTTGTTGTGTTCAAATAAGTGTTTGATATAATATACAAATGTATCCAACGGTTGGTAAAAAATATTATGAACACCTTTTTTCAATCTTCTCTTTTTTTCACTAAACAAAAGTTGAAAACCCGATGGTGGATAATGAGTAAAGATTACATAATTATTACTCGTAGTAATGAATGAGAGAAAAAAAAATTAGATAATACGACACTTAACGAGAGAGTAAAAACTACACCCAATTTAGGGTCCGTTTGGTTTACCACTTTAGGATGAGTTTTAGCTTGAAAAGACATTAGACAATTGTTTGGTTGGTGCATGGGGTTTAGGATTTGGTTTCCACACCTTTAAACAAGATGTTACACAAAAGCTAGTATATTTGACTGGGTTTTCTCTCACACTTTTATTTATTACTCCTCTCTTTTTCTCTCTCACACACAAATCTCTTTTTTATTTTCTCTCTCTTATTTTAAATTACTAAAAAATATATTTTAAATTTATAAAAATAATTTACTTATAAACTAATATATTTTCTCTCTCTATATTAAATCCAAATATATAAATCATAATCCTAAACCCGTTTACAAACCAAACGGACCTTAGTAACATTATTTTTTAACTATGTGAGGTAAGTCAAATTTAAATATGAAAAGTTAAACATTTAAAGTTCGTCACAGTAGTAAAAAGCTTGTAACTATTGAGAATTCTCTAGTTCAAATTTTAAATGCTAGATGCAAACTAATCTAAATACTCATGTCAACCTTTTTTTTGAAAAGGATGCTTCACCTGATTTGAGTGTTTGTGTCGACGGGGCTCAAAACTCGTGGAATAATGGACTAAAAAGTCGTTAAAGATGGCTAAAAAAATGAAAAGTTGAAAAATAAATGTAGTCAAGGTCACCGGGGTGAGATCATAGGTAGCTCGGGTGCTTGGATACCGACGCTTGAGAGTACGGAGTAACGTGCACCACAAAAAGTCTTTTGTGGCCAAAACTCTACCCCATGCACAAACTAGTGGCTCTGGGTCACATCGACGACAGCAGGATTCATGATATTGGAATCTCGTATTTTTACCTAAACCCGATGGTGGATAATGAGTAAAGATTACATAATTATTACTCGTAGTAATGAATGAGAGAAAAAAAATAGATAATACGACACTTAAACACCACTAACCATAGAGTAAAAACTACACCCAATTTAGTAACATTATTTTTTAACTATGTGAGGTAAGTCAAATTTAAATATGAAAAGTTAAACATTTAAAGTAGTAAAAAGCTTGTAACTATTGAGAATTCTCTAGTTCAAATTTTAAATGCTAGATGCAAACTAATCTAAATACTCATGTCAACCTTTTTTTTGAAAAGGATGCTTCACCTGATTTGAGTGTTTGTGTCGACGGGGCTAAACTCGTGGAATAATGGACTAAAAAGTCGTTAAAGATGGCTAAAAAAATGAAAAGTTGAAAAATGTAGTCAAGGTCACCGGGGTGAGATCATAGGTAGCTCGGGTGCTTGGATACCGACGCTTGAGAGTACGGAGTAACGTGCACCACAAAAAGTCTTTTGTGGCCAAAACTCTACCCCATGCACAAACTAGTGGCTCTGGGTCACATCGACGACAGCAGGATTCATGATATTGGAATCTCGTATTTTTACCTATTTTACATTTCTTTTTAAATTAAACAAAGTCTTTTTATGCATACCTAAAGATTTAGTTATTTTATTTAGTATTCAAAAGTGGAGGTTAAGTGTTTGAATCTCACTCGGAGAAAATTAATTCTTTTGTGGTTACGAAAGTTTATTTGCGCCGACTTCGAGCTATCCAAAATGATAGTCGTCATATGATTAGCCGGCTAGAAATAACCAATGAAAATGCAGTTAACAAAAAAAAAATAACGTGAAAACATAGATATACAAAAAGAGCTAACAAGAGTAGCAGAGATGGATGATCCCATGAATTCATAGTGTAGCTAATCCATGGTTCTAAAAGGCATGTCGTGACGTCGTTAAGGCTTCGCAAAGGCGCGAGGTGTGACCTCCACGCTACGCAATAGACAAAGGCGTAGGCTTAAGGCGTGACATGAGATGAGAAATGAAAAAACGTGATAAGGCGCAATAAGTCATGATGCATGAAGACTTTTTTTAATTCAATTTTGATTCGTTTTTTTTATAAAAATGAAAAATATTACATGCAAATATAGTTTATTTATTTTATTCCTTATGTATGACACTTTTGTAAACTCACTATATTTGAAATATGATATATAAATATATAAATTTATAAATATTTTCATATTTTGTGTCGCTTTAAGTCACGTCTTTAAAAACGCACGACTCGCCATGGCTCATAAGACATAAAGCTTGATCATTCCGGCACAACGTGCCTCACACTATTTATGAACTTAGCAACTCAAGAGGATTATAAACCCCAAACTTAAGTTTGTAAATTGGTCTGTTGTTGTGAACCCAATGAGAAAATTTCTGATTCAATGTATGATGGCGACTTTGCTTGATAACTTGATCCATACTTCTAGGCACGGGGTGTTCCCAAATAGGTATATTCTTACTTCTTCGAAATTCTAAAAACTACTATTTTATCAAAATATACGTATAGTAGTATCACTGTCAAATTTCCAACTGGAAACTATAAGGCGGGTACAGGGACATTTTACCAACTAAAAAAAAAAACCAAGGATACTTTCTGCAATATATTCCTCCATATCACTTATTATTTCTCTAATGCTTTTCTTGCTGTCACATAAACCTTGAATAAGAGTATAAAACCCCTTTACACAAACACCTTATTCACTACACCACTATGTCCACCACCTGCACCACCATTATCTCCCTCCTCTTGGTCCTTCTGGCTACCACCGCGGCCGCGATAACAACTGCTCCATCCGATATCGCGGCCTTAAAAGCCATTAAATCCGCAATCAACCCGAAAACTATCCCTTCTTTCACTTGCTTGTATTCATGGGATTTCACTTCTGACCCTTGTTCACCACCACATGTTACTCATTTCCTATGTGGATTGTCTTGTTCGGGAAATCGAGTTACTCAGCTCACACTCGATCCCGCGGGTTATAAAGGAACTCTTTCGCCACTCGTTTCGAAACTCACTGAACTCATAACTATCGATCTCTCCGAGAATCAATTCTCGGGTCCAATTCCTAGTTCCATCTTTTTTCTCCCGAAGCTCGAAACACTAATTCTCGGATCGAATTCATTTTCGGGCTCAATCCCACCTGCGATCACGAACTTAAAAAAGATTCAAACACTAGACATGGCACACAACTTCTTATCAGGGCCATTACCCAAGTCGTTAACTTCACTCACTGAGTTAACTAGACTCGACTTAAGTTTCAACAAGTTCACCGGTCCAATCCCACAGCTTCCAAAAAACCTAATCGAACTCGCGATTAAAGCGAATTCGCTATCTGGGTACCTCCAAAAACAATCATTCAGCGAGTCAGCTCAGCTCGAAGTAGTCGAGCTGAGCCAAAACTCGCTAACCGGGACAATTCCTAGCTGGTTTTTCCTCATACCCTCATTACAACAAGTCAACTTCGCAAAAAACTTTTTCACAGGACTCGATGTCCCAAAGCCAATAAATAGCAACCTCATTGCTATTGACATTGGGTACAATAAGTTAACTGGCTACGTGCCAGTTAACTTCGCAACGTACCCGATGTTGGCCTCGTTAACATTAAGTTACAACAAGTTACGCGGAAGGATCCCATGGGAATACAGTAAAAAGTCGTCTTTAAGTCGACTTTTTCTCGATGGAAACTACCTTATTGGGTTGCCGCCAAAAGAGTTTTTTACCGGGAAAACGTCACTTTCCGGTAGCTTAGGAGACAATTGTTTAAAAAGTTGTCCGGTATCTTCGGGGCTTTGCTTGAAATCACAGAAACCATTGTCTATTTGCCAACAAGTGTATCGTGGGAAACTGAAACCAAAGTCATAGAATTAGTTGTTTATTCTATTTTTTGTGACATATTTGGTAATGTACTAATGTATGTATTTTTTTCTTTGTATATTACTTTTAGTGGAATCAAATAAGCAAAGAGTTACGTTGTATGTATGTATGGTTAGGTGAATCGTATTATTTTATTTGTGATATCTCAGACTCTATCAGATTATTCAAGTGGAAATTTTTGTTTTTTATTTAGTTGGCAGCTGAATACAAATGGCTGCATACATACGTTGGATTTGAATATTGTATGTTGTTTATCTATAGAATCCCAAATTTACGTTGTATCAGAGGTGATATATGCCTACAACAAAGTTTTTCACATCTGTAAATTAGTGGGTCAAAGGGTTTATTTCAAAATACATAATTATCAAAGTGATATTTTTTAGTTAAAGTAGTTATGTTGACATTTTAAAAGATAATTATGGATGTATTCGCCGAAAGAAGCACTTCGGAGGCCAGTTGGCTTTTGTCTTTTTTGTTTGCCTCTCTATTAAGCTTTATCCACAACTGTGTTTGAAAAAGACAATAATGTCTTTATTGAGTAATTAATCTAAGAAAAATGAATACGGAGTACTATTTTAGTTAAAACTACAATTTACTACCTACGAGTAAAGGGTACGGTGGCTTAAGCCACAAAATAAAACGGGCCCCACAGGCTGCCACATCAGCTTTTCACTCCACTCAAAAATACCCCATCACTCATAACACACATTCACCTCTTCACTTGGGTATCACCACTAACTATTTTTTTTTTCTTTCAATTTTTTTCACACAAACATAATTTATTTCACACAAATTAAAAATACAATACATAAAAAAAACATAAAATAAAATACGAAACATAAGGAAATTAAACGATGCGAAACATAAAAACATAAAATTACGAAACTAATCGTCTACACCAGCATCGTCTGCACCAGCATCTTGATATTTCCTCATTATTTCAGCTTGTTGCCTTTCAATGAAGGCTCGTTTATGAGGCGGCAAGTTCGAAGTATCGATCATGAGAAACTTCATCTCTTCACACTTCTTGATAGCTAAATATTTTTCCATCTGCACCTCGTACGCTCTTTGAGCAGCATCACACTTACGTCTATAATCTTGAGAAACAAGTGACGATACAGACTCCGATTGGCTTCCCCCGGTGCTCCCCGACGTTTAAACCATTTTTTGTTTTTTCTCAGCACGTTGTTTGCCGGCGGGACGCTCTCTTTTATCCGGACCAAACACCTCTTGGAGATTATTTCCATCAATCGGCTCCGCCGCATCCCATTTGGGGTACTCTTTCAAAAATTTCCACACGTGAAGGTATTGAAATTTTTTACCAACTCGCTCCAAGTACACCGTCTTCACAGTCTCGATCAAGTCAACTTCATTTTACTCGCTTTTCCGATTTGCCTGTTTGTAATAAGCGTTAAACCGTTGGGAATCACCGTGCATTAGGGTTCATTTCCCAGTCAACATATTTTTGGTACGCACCGGACCTGTTGTTCGGTCGTGGAAATCTTCAATAATCTTGTTCCAATAGATTTTATCCCGTTGGTATTTTCCGATATTGTTGTCCTGCGAGTGCTCGATCCAAGCCTCGGCTAGCAAGATTTCTTCTTTGTCATTCCAACGGATATTGAGTCGCCTTGTTTCCATATCTTCATTTTCATCGCCCTCGTCCAATTCGACAACTGGTTGTTTTCCCGTCCTTTTTTGTTTTCGCTTAGGTTCACGGGGTTCTTGGGCTTGGGGTATTTTGAATTGTGGTTGTGATGATTGTTGTGAAAAAATGACAGTTGTGATGATTGTTGTGGAAAAAAGTGTGGTTTCGTATTTCTTGGATTCGTGTAACCTTGAAACCCGTATTGTTGATTTTGATGATACGCCAATTTTGATTGATAAACATGTTCGGGCGGTGACATTTGCGTTCCATAAGGGGGAAACGGTTGCGACGAGTTTGAGTGTTGGGAACCTGGGGTAGACGGATTCGATTGGTTTGGCGAAGATGAGTATTGTTGCGGGTTGGATTGGAGAAGATAGGTAATATAACCCGGGTTTTGATCATTTGGTGGTCGAGACATTTTTTTTTGTAATAAGAAGTTTGGAGAAGAGAAGTGTGTGTTAAAATGGTAAAATGAGGTGTTATTTATAGAGAAAAGTAGGTATAAATTAATTTTTTTTTAAATTAAGAAATAACCGTTTGAAAAATAACGGCTATATTCTTTAAACATTTGTCTTTTTCCTTCGTCGTAGAATTGGCGAGGAACCTTTTTTTTGCAAGTGGCGAAGGTTGATGGTATGGTGGCGAGCCAAGTGGCGAGGCCACGTCGGAGTGGCGAGAGGGCTTCGCCACCACACCCTACCCTCTGATATAATACTACTCCACTCAGCTTGTAAACTTTATATTATAACATAGTCACCACACAATCCTAACACCTTTTTATCTTTTCTCTCTTTCCTAGAACATCATCTTCTCCGCTACGAATTCTATAGCTTATTAAAAATAGCCAAAGTGTTAGCAAGAATGATCCAGAAAGTATATGACCCCGTCATTGTAGGATTGTTTGTTGTAGATAATATTTGTAATCTTTGTTTTCATAGTTATCCAGTAAAATGTATCCCCTATATAAATGTATTGAATATACATCACCTCCATTCAAGGTGATTTGCTAACCCTTATATGGTATCAGCCTAATCTTCCTGGAACCTCTCTCTAAACCCGTATCACTTTTCTCCCATGGCTGGACCTTCTACGACCAATAATCAAGAAACAACCATTTCCTCTTGCCACTATCCTCCATCTTCTCACTATAAAGCTCTCATCTTCCAACTTTCTGTTATGGCGCAATCAGACGTTTCCGCTTCTTTCTTCACAAAACTTATTGGGCTATGTTGATGGCTCCATGAAGCCTCCAACAATTTCCATCCCTTATGCAGATGGTATAAGCTCGCCAAATCCCGCGTACACAACCTAAAAGTGCTTGGTCTTCAAACTGCTCGCGATGTTTGGCTTGCTTTAGAGGCTGCTTATAGCCACGACTCTGTCGAACGAATGCACACCCTCAAATACTCTCTTTGTGTTCTCACTAAAGGTAATTCCACTGTTGCTGAATTAGGAAGAAAGTTTAAAGCAATATGTGACTAGCTTGCTGCTATAGGTCGTCCCGTTGATGAGGATGACAAAATTCATTGGTTTTTATGTGGACTTGGTGCTTCCTTTGAGAATTTCTCCACATCTATCATGGCCAAAGCTTATTCATTCAAACTATATTTGTAGCCCTTATTTATGAGGTGAAGTTTTTGAAGGGTTAAGAGGTGGTCAGATCTGCTCATCAAGTCTTAATCAGTCAGACAACAAAGCTCTTACCGTGTCTGAATGTAAACGAAAAAACAAACTGTCTTGGCGTCTGACCGCGTCTGACTGGTAAGACGTCAGAGGCGGTCAAACGTTTTTATACAAAAACAAACACAGCCTTAGCCTAATAATGTTATCCCAAGTCTTTACACATACACACATATAGATAAAATACACACACTCGCAAGTCAAACACAGATAGTATGATCATTGTCGAATACATATTGTTATACTGTCAAGTAAACACACATAAACGTTAAGACGTATATATATTACAAATCCACCCACAAAATGTATACGAATTTGTAAATTTGATTCACTTACTCATTTAGTAAAAAACGAATATGAAGATACTATAACCTGGTTGCGCCAGATACTTCTGAATCAAACAAAAAGACTCGATCTTCCTTAAAAAATTAAAAAAAAAACGCATCTATTTACTCGTTTTATTTTAATTAAACGTATAAAACTTTGTTAATGAAACAACGTCGTCTCACTAAGATCACATCAAAACTTTACGGTGTCTTATAACATGTTTAATGGCAACAAGTTATTTCAAATTGTCATTTTCAAAACGCATAACTCATCCCCTTTTGATTAGATTAGATGTTTTATGACGACAATATATAGAATCATCAACTCGTGATATATGCTTGTTGGTTATGGTGCGACGTCGAATTGAAAGGGCCATTTTGTCGGCAGCAGATCTTTGTCAACTTGCTTACCAATTGGATTTTCCTGACTTCTATTTCTTTTATGGTAATTTATAAGCACCGGTAACACCGAGAGCATTAGGCTACTCGCATTAAAGACATCGAGCGATTTATATTTTTTCTACCATTTCAGCTTTCTGTTTTTAGCGACGTACAAAAGACTTTTTAACCCCACAGTAAAGCGACCTACACTACAAAAAAACATACCCCACAAAAATACATTTTAATTAAATTATCACACACACAAATATGCACACGACATCGGTCGTATACCCGACCTATATCACAAAAGAGTGCTTGCCGACCGACACCACACGACCTACCCACAATGGGGTTACCTACAAGGACACCAACGACCCACTCGGTCGTATATCCCATTGTGGGCAGCCTTATGTATTCATGGTGTCATCAAGTTGGTGTTATGAGAAAATGCTTTCATCAACACTTTTTCTCATAACACCAGAATACTCCATAACACTAAAAACACCAATCTTTCCATAACATCACATGATGCTGTCAAGCACCTCAGATTTTTTTCTTTTTATATAATCAAATTCAAATGAAAAACAGATTAAACTAAAATTAATTTTTTTTAGAACGACAATTTTTTTCACAACCTATACCACATATCTCATAATATATTTCACACATGCTTCCAACGAGGCTTGAACCCACAACCTCTAGATTGGTGGGGAACTCACAAACCCAAAGACTAAAGATACCCTTGGTAGCCAACTGAGCTAGCCCATTTGGTTCTAAAATTAAAATTTTGTTAATTAAACAAAAACGATACGTAAAAAAGATACGTAAAAAAGATACATTAAAAATAACAATAATTCAAAAGAAATACAATTTAATGATTATAGTCCCATAAATGCTTCATGATATCGTGTCGAATGTTGTTGTGAACTTCTCTATCCCGGAGTCATTTGTGTTTTCTTCTACGTATTTCTCACCGTTCGACCTACGTACGTTGAATACTCGGTTGTGGAGTAACGTATATTTTGTTATAATCACTAAGCTCAAATTTTTGATCTTTCAATATCATGTTATCAAATATGATACAACAATACATAATTGTTGATCTGCAACGACAACAAGCATTATAGTCGGTATTTATAATCACGTCTTTTGAATTGACCATGTAACGTCTTTGGACAGTTTGTCCATTTTCAATGCATACAATCAAGCTCACGAGCATTTCTGGGAGTCCATATTTGTTCTCGTGCAAGTCATATACATGTTGAACATCAGCTAAATTAGGTTTCCTTAAAAAATCTCCAACTTATAAAATGTATATGCATTTAGTGAAGTTCTATAAACATTCATGTGAACAACATTCAACAATTTGCAAGTATGTTAGGAATGATAAAAGTGACAATCTTATTGAGATAAAAGTCTTGTAATAAATAAAGAAATAATATTGTGTAATAGGTTAGGTGATAGGCTCGTGACTTAAATAAAGTCACGAGACCCGACAAATAGCTAAAAGCTAAGAAACAAGAGCTCCTTGCTCAACCTTGTATTTGAGTATAAATACCCCTCACTACCTCATTAGTGAGGTGACCTTCTCTAATTAATCTAATCTCATTTCTCTAATCTTTCTCATCCCTCTTTCTCTCTATACTTTCTATCTTTCTCTTTCTCTCTCTAAATTCTATAAGCACACACACTACACCTAAACACACACTCTATTGCTTATTGATCCTGAATTCAAGACCTAACAAGTAGTATCAGAGCCGAGAGAGCGATTTAGCGTTGTTTAGGAGAGCTTATTCGGTTTGCTTATTCCGACAGCTTATTCAGGTGGCTTATTTCGAGCTTATTTGAGCTTATTTTGAGCTTATTCGGTCCTGATCTGATGTGCTTATTCTGGTTAAGTGCTTATTTTTGAGTTGTTTATTCTGTCATTTTCAGCTTATTCTGATTTTCGTTAGCTTATCGAGTCAATATCGAGTCAAATCTGCTTATTTTGAGCTTATTTTGCTAATCTCGGTTTTATCAAGATTGATTGCTTACGGTTTTATCATAAGAATCGTGGCCAAATTAGTTCAAACTGTGCTTATTTGTGCTTAATATCAAATTCAGTAAGAAGTCATTTCAATTCTTAAATTCGAAAGTTGACTAGTCAAACTCGGTTCTCTAACTGTTTTTATCGAATTCTAACTTTTGGTCAAAAGTCAAACTCGGTGGTCAAGGTCAAGTTTTGAAAAACACGTTTTTGGGACTAAATCTACACTAGATCTTTGATTGTTTAGGAAATAGATATCAAAGAAAAGAATCAATAGGAAAAACGAGCTAAACAGATCTATCTTGGACAAAGATCAACATCAATAACTCAAATTTCGGAACCAAACACAGGTAAAACTCACGAACAGAAAATAAACTCGAAAAAAGATCAATCTCGAAACGATTTTTCTAATCAAAACTCGGAAACAATACTCGGAACCAAACTTGGCAACTCATTTTCAGCAAATCAATAAGAATCAAAAAGATCTCAGCTTTTCAAACTAGTTCTTTTAGATCTATATAGACCCGAAGCACGAACGAAAAACGA
>BQNB010073235.1:0-32181 GCA_026074375.1 Tanacetum coccineum
GAGGGTGATTAGGAGTAGCTATAGGATGTGTTGGATAGGCTAGAAGCTAGCAAGAACATGGTGGAAACACTATGTGCATGCCGCGGCTGTTGTGGTTAAAAAGAGGGAGATGTGGCTTTGATTTTGGACATGGAAAGGCTTAAGCAGGTGGGTAATCTGCTTAGAAGAGTCTAGGGGCTGGTCATGGAGGTTCTTGCACATGGGTAAGGTTTTAAGTGGGTTATAATGGGTCAAAACCAACCCGCGGGTCTGTTTTGGTATATAGGGTTCGAACTTAAGTTTTTGGCCAATATTTTGTGGGCATTGATCAAGGAATGATTAAAACATGTCCTTAAGGGTTGTAATATGAAGTATTAACAAAATTTAGCAAGTTGTTTGGGTTAAAACGGGTTAAAATGAAGAAATGAGGTCGCGGGTTCCATTTGGTACGGTTTAGGGTTTTCTTGACTTTCTTTGCTTATAATTCGTGTACATTGGACCAATGATTGATAAATTATTGATCCTAGGTATATATTGAGGTTTATTAATGTTAATTGAGTGATGGTTTAGGTTATAATGGGTTAAAATGGAAAGAAATAGTCGTGGGTTGGAATTAGGGCTCGTATAAGGCTTTTAGGGTTTTCTAGCTTTGTAATTCTCGTACATTGTTGAAGCAAGGATGGTTAATGATGGATAAAGGTTTGTAAACTCATTTTATGAGTTTAAAATGGCTCTTGGTTGCTTACTTAAGAATGAAATGGTTAGAAATGAGAAAACGGGTTGAATGATCATTTAGGGCTCATTTAGGGTTTCCCGGATTCATTTTACGTACAATTGAAATAAGATAATGAAGTAATGATGAAATAGGATTGACATAGTTGTAAAATAAGTTATTACAAGTTATTTGAGTATTGGTTTAGGTTTACAATGATAAAAACGAAGAAACAGGTCATAGTGTAGTATTTAGCTCGGGTTAGGGTTTCTGACTTTTAAATTAGGGTTTTTGAGTGTAAAAATGTGTATGAAAGTTTATGAATAGAATAATTAGGATTTAAACATTATACATTGAGTATAGTAGCTTGTACACAAGTGATGGTGAAGAAATTAGAATGAAAACGGAGGTAAAACGACTATTTTGGATATTGTGCATCAATGATTTGTACATTGTGCTTTGAAAACTTATACTTGACTTGGAGGGAGTTTATATTTCAAATGAGATGTTATATTACTTGTACATATGCTTTATTAGCTTGTGCATTCACTTTAGATATTAACCCTTCACGGAAATTAAGGTTTAGAGATATATGATAATGGTTTAAAGCCCGTTTAAATATAACGTTGCGAATAGTACATTATAGGAATAATGTACCTTGTAATAGGAATATGATGATATTGACTTGATATGTTATGATGTTTTCTTGACATATATGAAGATAGGATTGCCATTGAAATGTTGCGTGAGCTCGTCTACTTTAGTTATGCAAGTTACATGACATACTGAGGTATTGACAATACAAGTAATGTAATAAAGCAAAAAAAAATTCCCCGTAATTGTGATAATAGTAAAATAAGTTTTGCATTTGATGAAAATTCTTGGGTTGTTATATATATAAGTAACTTATGTTATTTACTATTGCGTTGTTACAATCATGTCTTCGTCCCCTCGCTCTACTATCATCCCATCTAATTCTGATATTGAGGATGCTTTTTCCTCCACGAACATTTTGAACTATTTCTCAGCCTCACCGGGAAACATCTTTCTTAATCCTTTCGAGAAGATTTGATCACCAAAAGATACTGAGACTCCTGTTGAATCACCCATTCCAGTATCTCCATCTTCATCAGTAGGATCTTCGTCACCGGTTAGGTCAACTACATCACCACCAGACTATCCCTTGATAAATTATCTAAGTGGTCGCGATATGAAACCACTAGGAAGTGAATCAGTCCCCGAGGAACCTAGTGAGTCTGATGCTTGTTAGAATGTTCATCTCTAGAAATAATCATGGAAGATATCCAGGTTCGTCATCAAGAGTCTTCTGAACAAGATCCAAGAACTCAAAAACAACAAGGGAGAACCACCAGATTAGATCTGTGTCATTTTTAGTTTTCTAGAATCTAACCACTTGATATATGGTATAAATAATGATGCTTGTCAAAATTTTAACTATGTAAAAATTATAGACAAGTTGTTTATGATCTAATACAGTGGTAATTCCATTATACCTCATTGTTTCATAATACCGATTGCATATGTCGAGACTGCCTATCTTATATCATGATCCGGGATTACTATAACTCTCTTACCATCTGATTTTCTCAAAACCTTTGTATCTAGAAACACTAAATTTCCTATTGAATCACTCATTCCATTATTTTCATATCTATCTCTTGATGTCTTGAATTCTAAAATTTTTTCGTTGTATTATGCAATATCAGGGAAGGATCACAACTATTTTTATAATACCTTCACTTGTGATACGACTATATCATTTTATGGATTCTTAATTCCGTGTTGTCTTGTATATGTTGATAGATGCCTCCCAAGAGAACATCAACATCTGAAACACCAATTATGACTCAGGCTGCCATCCAGCAACTGATTACTGATGGTATTGTTGCAGCTCTGGAAGCACAAGCTACTACCATGGCAAATATCAATAGGAATGTAATAAGTAACTACAAAGGGTTTATGAATTGTCAACCTTCCTATTTCAATGGTACGAAAGGAGTTGTTGGCCTCATCCGCTGGTTTGAACGTATTGAATCGGTATTTTCGCATAGCAAGTGTGCCGAGGAAGACAAAGTGACATTTGCTACTGTTACTCTAACCGATGACGCCTTGTCCTGGTGGAATGCATACGCCCAACCTATTGGGATGGAACAAGCCAACATGATCACCTGGACCGAATTAAAAAGACTCTTGACCAATAAGTATTGTCCTCGAACTAAAGTCAAGAAAATGGAAGACGAATTTTACAACTTGGTTGTGAAAGGAAATGATCTCAAGACTTACATTAGAAGATTCCAAGAATTAGCAATTTTATGCCCAAACATGGTGCCAACACCGAGAAACTTATGGAGGCTTTCATCGGGGGACTGCCCCAAAGCATTGAAGGAAACGTTACTGCTTTAAAACCTCAAACTCTGAAGGAAGCCATTACCATAACTCAGAGGTTGATGGAGCAAGTAATAAAGCGTAATTTTGTGCAAGAAACCAATGATCACAAACAAAAGTTTGATGATGTAAGAAACACCACTAACAACACCTACCCTAATAATCGTGATCTCAACAACTACCCCAATGATCGTAACAACAATAGCCCTCCAACAATCGCAACAACAACAACTACCAAGATAACCGCAACAATGACAACTGTAACCACCAACAGCAAAATGGAAGGCATGAAACCTTCAAGGGTAATGGAAACCGTGGATATAATGGACCTCATCCCCTTTGTAGGAAGTGTACTCTGCATCACACAGGACCTTGTACTGTCAGATGTCAGAATTGTAACAAAGTAGGCCATCAGACTTGAAACTATAGAAACTAAGAACTTCTGTTTCCAAATATCACTCTATCACTGAACTAAATCTCAGGACAAGATTTCTATAAGGTTGGGGGACTATAACAACCCGTAATTTTCTAGTATTTCATTAATGTAATATCTACTTACTATGTTAAGTACTACTTTTTCACGGGAATAAAATTTTCATTTCATTCCATTCCATTACGTATCATTGTTTACATAGCAAACTAAACAAGTTCACACAACCTACCTATGCTATCTATATCTATGTTTATATAATGTAAACCTCCTAATATGTCAAGTCAATATCTTAATATCATTTTTACCAAATACATTAACCATTTAACGTACTTTTCAAAACATTATCTCAAAACAAGCTTTAAACGTTAAACGTTTACCTCTAAACCCTAATTATATATAATGTATAAATTCTGAAAGTTTATAAAGCAATCTAACCCGCACTCGATATTGACCAACATAGTGCCCCTTCTGATAACCTACAATAATTAGGGGATCGATGAATAATTAACAGATAACTTCTTGTTTCCTCTTTTAAAGAAATTATACGAACGATTCTACGCATTATAATGACCCAAAATGTATTACGGTATACATGTAACGAGTTTCTCTTTAATAATAATACTATAGTGCAACGAAACTTGTGGCATTTATTTCATATCACAATGATAAATTACTTAATACTATTTAGTCATGAACATATATTTTTAAAAGACTTACTTTAGAAAAATTATAACAATAACAGTTCGGTATAACTCCTTAATTCATATTAATGTAGTATAAACATGTTCTTCCGTTCATTCTCAAACTCAATATTTTATGTTCCAAAGACATGATCAGTTCCAAAAACTCTCGTCACGCATGAACAACTAAACCGATACATATTAAGAAAATGTTTTTATTCCTTTATGTAAAGATATGAAATATGACTTAAAGTCTTGGGGCCAAACTTGTCAAATTTTAATTCTTAATTAAATTAAAACATGTTTCCCTCCTGATAACCTTTCTTCTTTATTTCAAAATGATAAAAATGGAATGATTGTGTTTATGATCTCGCAGAATGGTATGATTATCAACGATCAAAACCAAATATACCACGATGATCGTTGAAAGACGACGATCATAATGGTATAGGTTAGAAGACCCGCTATCAAATGTTACTCGAACCTGAACCGTAACTAAGCCGAAAAGAAACCAAACACGTACCCTTTTTATTCATTATAACCCATTTCTAAACTAACCTTAATCCTAGTTTCGAACCACTTCTACCACATCACCACAATACTTCTACTACATCAAGCTCCATGACATCATCACCTACTTTATCGTCACGTCATCTAAACAACTCCATCACCATTTTATATTTCCTTGGACACCAAATCTCCGCATCATAAACCTTGGAGACCAAGTGAAAACCTCTTACTTGTCACCACCTTAAGAAAATGAACCCTCCTTGTCACCTTTACCAAACTGTGCCCTCACCTAACCTTGACACCTCTCATGGCCATCCTCTAGACACCTAGCAGCCCCTACCTCACGTAAACTTAGCCACCAAGTTTCTAACCTTGGACACCAAGTCCAACGCACCCTATAAATACCCACATCCCATTTCATTCAAACTCACACCATCTCATTTCTTTCTATACTTATCAATGGCATCTAAGTTCTGATCTAAGAAGTTATAAGAGGTTCGAAGAGCATAATTAAAGCAAAGGAACAAAGTCTTGAAGCCCCGAAGTCGTGTTCTAAGGCGTACGAGTACAAAAGTTACATTTTGACCCATTTTTGAATCATTAAGCTCAAACCCAGGTTCCACAATCTCTCATTCTATTTTGAATCTTTAATAATGTTCATATGATCATATTACAACAATTGTTAAAAGCTTTTAACTTAAAAACTCATGCGTTTTCATTTTTGATCCAAACCGTGACCCTAAAACCCTAAAATCATGTTTTTATTAAATCTATAAGCTATAAATCACAAACTCATGTTACAAGCTATTATAACAAGCCTATCTAACAATATTATAACCACTTTATTAAGTCTTAAAAGGAATTGAATTAAAAACCACGCGTTTTCATTTTAAAACCCTAATTCGACCCGTTTTGATTTTTGGCTTAACGAATCGTGATTTTAAACTTTCGTTACGTTAAAACATCTTATTTTAGCTGATATTAATAAGCTATAACCTGCAAATATCTTTTGAAATGTTAAAAATAGCTTGCATACAAATTAGGACTAATTTTGTAATAATTTCCATGCATAGGGGTATATATTGTAACTTTTTGAAATTGTCAAGTACAAGGGCTGAAAATGTCATTCTAATAAAGTTATAACTTCAAGGGTAAGTTTTGCCAAGTTATAAAGTCAAGGAATTATTTGATAAATACTAAAAGGACTAGTTTTGTAAATATTTATAAATCAAGGGTTTATATTGTAAATTTAATATTCTTAAAAATATAAAATAATATATTTTTATATAAATTTTAAAAAATATAAATAAAAGCTATTAAACTTGTTTTTATTGAAACCCGACACATTAATTGTTATTAATTAACGATCTACGTATTTTAAATTAAATACGTTTTATATTAAACGTAATTTATCATCAACTAACTTTTGAAGAAATATTAAAATCATATCGTATCACGATACTAGGGAAATTCATGTGAGGGGTACCATTTGGGTATTTGTTCTGACGAGTTTGCTGGGTTTACGATTTAAAGTGCCCTGACTCCTCAAACAATACTGTGTGGCCTCTGAATTATGATTGCCCGAATAGTGATGCCATACTTCCATAATTATTCAATCAAATACCATTAAAACTTTCTCAAAGTTCTAAAGTACAATCAAACTAAGACTTGACATATTACCCAGATTGTGTGACGAAGCTGTTTTCTTTCAATTGATATACTGAATTTCCAAATTCAAGTAGATAACATCGTACTACCATACGGACGCATTTCCACTTGATATACTTTTGCCATTAATCAGATTTCCTTGTTAAGGTGAGATTTCATAGCCTCGCTTTTAAATCTTTTAATGCTTTATAAACCCGCGAGGGGGATACATGCTTAAACCATGAATGCAAGTGTTTTTCCAACTGTATGCTATCCATATATATTATTTCCTAAGTACCTTCCAGTGCCACTATTTCCATATCATGAATCATTAATTACTTACATTGTGAGTGAACGAGAATATTGTGAATAGATCTATTGGGGGTGACGACTCCCGTTGGTATACCTATGCTTGTGGTAACCAAACGCACTATATTTGATTTAATGGGTAACCTTGGCAAGTTACCTTTTCCATGGAGACATTTGTTCCTCAACCAATGTCACTACGGTGATTTTCCCTGTTAACGTATTGATGTCATGAGCTTAGGTACAATAATATTATTTTCCATGATAATTGTATTCATTGCAATTATTACTATCCATTATGATAACTTGCATTCAACCGTTTTCCATGATAATTATGTCTACTTATGGGTATATAACAACGTAATCCACTATCTATTATGATAACTTGTATTCAACTATTACATTTCAAACCTATGAATTTCACTCAACCTTTGTGTTGACCCTTTTTATGCATGTTTATCCCAGGTAATTAAGCAACTTATGGCATGGAGTGGCATGGACTTGAAGATGGCTAAAACCTGTTATCATTCTTACTTTATGTTTCTAGATTTTGGGACCTGCCTTTGTAAAACTCTGATTTTAAATGAATGATAACGTATCTTTTAAAAACGTCTCTTTTGATTCATTTTCTATGATTGTGCCTGTGATTCATGAAGTAATACCCCAGATTAGCTTCCGCTGCTATATTTATCAAAATAGGGGTGTTACATTATAAGTGCGGTGGACTTCATAAACTTTAGCTAGAAATCTTTCTTTTCTTGTATTCGCCTCCCAAAGTGTATAGATTCTTGAGCTTGGGCCTGTAGTGTCTTCAAGTGAACCTATAAGCAATTCAAGCTAATTAAGTACCAAAAGTTCACGAGAAATAATAAAATATACATAAATAACGCCATTGAAATATGTATAATTTGGGCGTTATCAGTACATTTTCTTATGATTTTTCCTCCTTTGGGGTTCCCTCCAAAAGCAACATATCCTCCATCTATCTCTTCATAGTCTGTAAGATAGGACATGTTCCCTGTCATGTGCCTTGAGCATCCACTATCAATCACTCCTTTATCTTGTAAATCTATTTGTGTATTGCCCTGCACATTAGATAGGAAAATCAGTTTCTTTTGGGGACCCAAACCATCACTGACTTGGATCTGCCTTGTGCATCAATATAATTAAACCTTTTTAGGATGATTGATGCACTGTTGTATTTAGAAACATGGTCTAAAACTTTATGCTTTGGTTTCTAAACCCAACAAGCTGAGGCCTTAACAACATTAAGATTATTTCCCTTAACAACATTAATTACTGCTTTTGGCCTAGCAGTATTAAAATGTTTATCCCTAACATTATTAACTCTTTGATTAATATTACTGTTTTTAAATGTTGTGTTCTTATGAATGGGCCTCTTAACAGTTGAATGTGCTATTTTAGAAAGATATGATATTGGTCTAGCAGCATTCACTGTTGTTTTTTAGTGAGAAGTATTAACTTGTCTAGCAGTATTAACCAATACTGCTGTTTTAGAAATATTTTGTCTAGCATTATTAATTGATACTAAGCTAGACTTTATTAGTACTGCTCTTGGAACCATGTTTTTTTAGCATGGGGGTGAGTCTTTTTAGCAAAGTTTTGATGATTCACCCTTTGAGCATTGTTCCAAACAGGTTTTACCATCCTTTGATTTTGAAACTGTTTTTGATGGTAATTGCAATCAACCTGCAAATGATCAAAGCTTCCACACACATAACAGGCCTTATTAAACATCTCAAAATTGCTTCCTAGTTTTTGAGACATCATATTGTTCCAATTTCTTTGATTGCCTCTTGGACTGTGAGTGTTTTGCCTATGTTGCTCAACTTGTTTAACAGTTTTCCTAGCAGTTTTTTCTTGTTGTTTAGATTTGACAAACTCTTTCTTAACAATACTAGGCCTAACTGTTTTCTTTTCAATTTTAGGCTGAGACACATCCTCTTCCTCATCATCTAACACCCATTCTTTAATACTTAGGGCATCATCATACTTCCTAACTACCTTAGGCTCTTCTTCACTAGACATAGCTTTACAGTTCTCAACTACAGGCTCATTAACAAACTCATCTAAACCAGTAAAAGACAAGTCAGGTGTTGGAGGCATGAAATTTCCTATGTAAGGAGGTGGAACTGCATTATAATTTTCATAGCCTAAACCTTTCTTGCAATTGTCAACTATCTGACACTCTATGAGCTTGTTTAAACTTTTAGATGCATGTTCAAATTTATCTACATTAAGTTGAATGCCATCTTTTTCTTTTTGAACTATTTCAAGCTTCTTCCTAAGCTCTCTAATAGTTATTTCTCCTATATGAATTTCAAATTTTAAGCCCTTAATATCTTGCAAATAAATAGACTCATTTGCTTTATAGACTTCAAGTTTTTCTTCCACTGACTCTAAACCTGTCTTATAACCTAGAACCTTTAACTCGGATTTCTTTAAATCTTTTAATAGTTGATCATTTTGAGATTTAAGAAGTTCAACAGTTTCCAAACAAGATTTTGAACAAATAGAATGATTGGATACCTCTAAGTCAGATAAGAAAGCCATGAGTGCATAATTAGGCCCTTCCTCTGCCTGATCACTCCAGTTATATCCACCAAGACCATCACATGACACCAAAGCTGTGGAAGAGATGTTTCCACAGGCACACACCTTTTTGAGCTTTCCTTTTTCTTGTTATCTTGATTTCTTGGAGCTCTGCACTCCATAGCAAAATATCCCCTCTTGTGGCAGTTGTAGCACTCCACTTTAGACTTATCAAAACCAATAGTCTCATTGCCATTAACAATAAGCTTTCTTCTTGTATTCTTCAAAACCTTCTAGCCCTCATAATCAACATGGCCATTTGCCATCTCAAATCCATTTCTTCCATGTCATCTGGATGGATTTGTTGCAAGTCCTCATGTATAAGTTGAGGACTATTTAGTTGACTAGCAAAGAATGAACACATAACAGCATCACTCAAGTTATCAATATTTGTAGAGTTAGTAGCATTAACTTGAGTACTAGCAGTAGATACTCCATGAGCAGTATTAACTGCTTCATTAGTGCTGCTAGTGTTGTTATTTGAAGAGGAGACAAAAGCCATGTTCTGTGTACTTGAACTTGAGCTAGACATCCCTTTAACTTCTGGTTTATACACCTTGAGGTTATTGTAGAGATCATCCATGCTCATTGTATCTAAATCAGCTTTATTCCTCCACACAACAGCATGCGTGTTCCACTCAGGTGTCAAACTTCTTAATAACTTTTGATTAACATCTTCTTGTGAAATCTTTTCACCCAAAAGCTCCAACTGACTCATAAGCTTTTGAAGCCTATTAAAAGTTTGATCAAGCATCTCTGAGCTTGGAGCAGTGAAGTTTTCATATTGCTGCTTTAAGAGATTCATTTGAGTCTTTTTTGTAGCTTCATTCCCACCAAATCTCTTTTCAGCAGCTTTCAGCAACTTCTTAGCATCCTTTATAGAGTTAAACTTTAACTGATGTTCATTGGGAATGACCATCATTAAAGAACTTCTAGATTTCACCTCTAATCTTCTCTGAGCCTTTTCTTCAGCAATTGTAATAGGCATCTCTGCCATAACTCCTTCCACAATTTTTGTTTTTGGCAAGGTTGCACTATTCTCTATGACTTCCCACAGTGCATAGTCTATCATCTGGATATATTGTTCAATCCTTATCCTCCAAATCTCATACTCACCAGGTTTGAACATGGGAACTTTGGATGCAGCCACCATGTGTGCAGAATCTTGATCCATATCTTTTAGCAAAAATAGGTTCTTCTTATTCATAGTTTCTCAACAAGCTCTGATATCACTTGTTGATCCCACTTTAATAGATCGAATTGATAAACCTTAAACAACTATAGTAGAAACTATGTTTGAATGTATTAAAGATTATGCGGAATCTAATCTTTAATATTAAGAAGAATTATCAATGAAACAGTAATTCAATGAACATACAATTCAACAAATAAGCTCCAATATTATTAATGATAATAATATGAATACTCTCAAAGTATTAGGGTTACAAAGACCTTAAAGATAAGAATATAAAAAGATATATAATAAACTATATCAAACTCTATGCCCTAGGACCTCCTTTTATACACCAAGGAGCCCTAGTCGGCTTACAATATTTTCCTAAGTATCCATAATCTTTTCTATAAACAAATAACTTAATACATATCATATAAGCAGTACTAACACCAAACAATACTAACTTATTAACCTTAGCAGCATTAACCTATCTCTGAGTAGTCTTAACCTTGAGCAGTAGTAACTTTGTACT
Organism: Tanacetum coccineum; assembly: GCA_026074375.1. Taxonomy (NCBI): domain Eukaryota; kingdom Viridiplantae; phylum Streptophyta; class Magnoliopsida; order Asterales; family Asteraceae; genus Tanacetum; species Tanacetum coccineum. The sequence continues at coordinate 10,993 of BQNB010073235.1, forward strand.
AGCAGTAGTAACTTATCACTAGCAGTAGTAACTACTTAGAATATTTTTACTAGTAGTACTAATATTTACTAGCAGTAGTAACTGTGTACTACCAGTAGTAAACACTTAGCATATTTTCTTTGAAGTTCATGAGCAACATTAACTTTAGCTGAGCAGCATTAACATAAACATGAGCAACAATAATTCAAACAGCATCAAGAAGACTTTTAATCCCAACAACAACACTTGTTTGGATTAGTTCATAATATTCGGATTGTTCATATAAAGATGGTTTTGACAAATCGATTACAAGTTAAGTATATGATGGTGACAAATTCTAATCTTTGATTTTAAAGTATATAACCCACGCGTATGATTATAAGACAACAAAATCAAGCATTAAGCCAAATCAACCAATTCACGATTATGTTTATTTAATAAGTTTGATTCGCGGTTCGTTTCACAAATTCATTAACAATCACACTCGAGTTTCTTTGCATAATCAAGCCACTAAAGAAATGGTCAATACAATAAATAACCATCCATAGAAAAAATGATTATAACTAGTTGTTTGATAAAAACCCTATAAGCAATTATTACAAAAATCAAGCACAAATGAATCTTAAACATAACATGAAATTGATCAATACCATAATCAAACATAAACAATCCTCAAAGCATAAACATCATCCAAACAAGTGTATAAAGAACTACTCCATAATTACTGCAATTCTCAAATACAAATGATTAAGTAATAATTCTTTGCAATAGTTATACAAAATGGTTTATTTACATGGGATAAATGATGCTATAAAAGTGACGTTATTTGATGTCATCAAATATCCCCCCACTTGAATCCTACTTGTCCTCAACTAGCCTTTAGAAGTTTATGAAAATGTATCCCTAAGGCTTTTTCCGTTAATCATTTATTTGATCTATTACAAGTACACAACCAAACACCTCACGAAATAGGTAGATGAAAACACTCAAATCACTCAACTAATCTATGTGGTAACATGTAACTAATTCGCTCAATTGCTCGGTTGTGACGAGTATTCTATCATAAGCTTGGCAAGGATACATATCTCCACCACTAGAGCTATGGAGTAACAAGTTTATAAAGGTAAAATGGGTTTTTATTATAAGGCTTAGGGTTGATCATTCTACAATCTTTCACCAAAAGTACCACACCAACAAGGCAGCTGAAGCACACATACATGGCCATAACGACAGAATAGACATGTGTGTTCGATCACATCCTCATTCGAGTTTAACCAAGGGTTAGGATGAAGAATGATATAGGGTAGGGATCTTTTAACTTTCACCAATAGTAATAAACCAACAAGGCAGCTGAATCATGCATACATGGCCGTAACGACGGAATAGACATGCATGTTCGATCACATCCTCATTCGCGTAAAACCCATGGTTAATGATTAGGAAAGGGAAATAAATTGTTGTTAAATAAAAATTACGAAACAAATAGACTAAGTCCAAACAGATAAGGCACAAGTTGCTAGACACTTTTTCCCGCCCGTTACCGTAAAAAAGACACAACTATTTACAAACGTTTTGATCTATACAACATAAGTTGGCGTTCTCGTAACGGTCAACTTTCCAATCATCCCATACTTTACATACTTTTACAAGACAAGTGGCGATGTCTACCACTTTATACAAAACTTTATATCGTTGACTTATATGACGTATCAACGAATAATCGATCCTTCATATAATTTCTTCAGTCTAAGATTTTGCGAAACGATATCTTCGAACTTTCCTCCTATTTTTGTTGCGATTTTTCTAATTTTTTTTTTCATATACTAGCTACGAAACTCGGTGTAATTTCACCATCTTCACCATCGTAATGACTCCGGATAATTTCTTCGACAATTCTTTATTCTTCGGACGTACCAATAATTATGTTGGTAGTAAAAATACATAAGTTTTGACTACTTTATACATTCCATTTTGCAATGTGCAAATTTCTTCCCAACCGTACCAAAGATAGAAAATTGACACAAGACTCGGGAAATACATACTTTACACTTTAAGCAACTAGCAACTGATAAATGGACTTAATCTAACAGGGTAGGCTAAGGTGTAAAGGTGTAACGAAATAAACAGTTGGTGCTATTCCTAAAGGATTGGCTCTATAGGTTTTTCTAAAGGGTACTTCCTCCATAAGAAGACAGTAAAAAAGGTTTATATGGGGATTTAACTAACCAATGTAGTTAGTTAATAAAACAACATATAAAGGCTTTTTGGGTATAATCCTATAATTTTACTAATTTAAACAAGTTACTCCATCTGAATCCATAGTACTCATTATTGTGGTCTCGAACAGATATACCAAGCCAAGTTCTAAAGTCTATAACATCACCGGCACACTCATATTTTGTGAAATTTGGGTAAACATTTGGAAACGATAAGGTTAAACCCTCACAATATCTAATAAGGGTTATTGTGTGCAGGTTATGTAACAAGCAATTTCACAAAAGTATGCTTTTAAATTTTTTTAAATTTGAGCATAATTTAAGCATTTTATGTGAAAAATAGGACAAGTATACATTCTAATTCCCATCCCCCCACTTGAATTATACAACGTCCTCGTTATATAGATAAAAAATTTAAAACAGGAATTAAAAGAATTAGAATGAGAAACTCCCCTGATATTTTGCTCGGTAGATTCTCCAAGTTGAGTTTATGAGCAAAGATGTGAGTTTGAACAAAAAAGTGTAACAGATGGACAATAATAAGAAAAAACAAATAAACATAAAACAAAACAATTACCGTCTTGAGATTTCAAGACTCTAACACTTCTAGATTTCCAGATTGTAGATACTTCACCAACTTCGTCGATTTATTTGCAGCGAGGTCCTGTGCAAAATATAGGAAAAACATGCAAAATCCTATCTCGAGTATCTACGGTTAATTAAATAAGCTAAATAAACTGTACAGGAGACCAATACGCCGTATCCATTAACTGGAATACGCCGAGAAACCTATAAAATGTATCTAAATACGGGTCAGTCTGTTGAATACACCGTAACATATTCATGAATACGTCGTATTGACAGAACTGACAATAATGTTTAAATTGCATAAAAAATAAAGGACTGATAATGTCCAGACATTCAATACGCCGTATGGTATGGAGCGGATACGCCGTATTGAGGTCTAGGAAGACAGACTCAATAAAAATAAATAACAATTCAAGTTGTCTCCCGGGAAGCACTTTTCTTTTAGCTAGTCTTTAACTTAGACTTTTTCCTTCTAGCTCTTTTATTCCGTTCGTGTCACCTTTCATCCGTTGTCCTTTTTCTAAAAAAATTCTTGGTAGATTTGAGACATACTTTCTTTGTTTCTTTCCCAAGTGTTATATTCACATCTTCTTACAACAAAGTATTATTCGTTAGGTCCTAGTGAATATTTTATAGCTTCAAACTTCTCAGCTTTGCATACCCTTTTATTAGGCTGCTCATCATTCTTATTGTTTTCTTTACGCTTCATTTGTCTTAGCTTATTTCCTTCTCCAATGTTATGTTCATCATGGGCTTTGAAGAATGAATAAGTAGCAGTATTGAGGGGGTTTCCATAGTTAGATTCCTTCCATTCTTTATTGCTCAAAATGTTGTTGTCCATTTATCTTTTATTCCAACTTCCATTCATCCAAGAGTGGAATAATACCTTTTTAGTCCTTCCATCCACTTTCATATGGTTTTTGAATGACGAATTTACTTGTGATATGAATTCAAGTGGATCAATCCCCCAGTTATCCCCTTCGTCCAACATCTCATCTTTGCCATCGTGGGATTCAGGATAGAATTTACAAAAGAATTTTTCTACTAGCTCTTCCTAAGTGGTAATTTTTCCTTCCCCCTCATTTATCCACCATTGTCTTGCATCATCAGCTAGTGAGAGAGGAAAAACCTTCATTCGTAGTCGATGGGAGTCCACACCAGGAATTTTGATTAAATCAAGTAATTCAAGAACCTTAGCAATGTGGTCCACCACGTCTTCATCAAACATACCGTGGTATGCATTATTTTTTAATTCTATCAAAAATTCCTTGTTGAGTTTAATATTTATATCGTTGTCGGTATTTGGCTCAGTAGGATTTGATTCAGCTTGAGCATTTTCCATGTATTTCTTTATAATTGGTTCTGCCATAGTTCTTGTAGTATCTTCTTCAATCAACTAGCTCTAATAAGTATGACCTGTAACAAAGGTAAAAATATCAGCAGGATTTGCTCTGAAGAAAGATAGAAAGTTAAAGCACGAAAATCAAATATGGAGAATCAGTTTCTGTTATCAGACGATCAATACGCCATATTCAATAGATTGAATACGCCGTATTAATCTTTTTAATGAATACGCTGTATTGGATAAGAAAGTTGGATACGCCGTATCCAATGGAAGTGGATACGCCGTATCAGGTTATCGACTAGAACAGTGTATTTAGAAAATAATTAAACACACAAACAACTAAACTAAGCAAATAATTAAAGACAAACATACAAAATATACAAAATTATACACTAATCTAAATTACATTAATCCTAAGGGTTAGATCTAATCTAATGTTAAAAACCAAAATATTGAATAAAAATCAAGATTAAATTTTCATTCTCCGGCAACGGCGCCAAAAACTTGATTGTGTCGTCGTGTAGGTGTAATTTATGCTTTCAAGTTTTAAATTTATATTTTGCCGACTTTACCTAAAACAACACTTTCACGGGAAGTGTACCCAGTCAGATGGGAGTTTCTTGAAATAGGTGGTCGATCACATGAAGCGAGAAACAATCTTTCAATTTATTAATATTTTGGTTATCTAAACTAAGTTAATTCTATTCTATGTTAAACTTATGCTAAACCTATGTTAATTCTAAATCTAACGGATAAGGGGGTTTTCAGCCTGAGAGACTGGCACGGGTTTTGAGGTGACTAAAATCAACTTAAGACACTAAAACACACGCAAGCAAATTAACAGAAGATAACAGGAGCGTCTAGGCATAATAAAAAAACTGTATTAACCATTATTAATCAATCAAATGTTGGTATGTAAATTATTATATAGTGCAATGATTACTTATCTCGAGGCGGCATATCATTCCTAAGATTAAGGCGGTACTTCTTCCTTAAACCTAGATACGTAGAATTCTGTCACAATTAAACACATCCGCATAAAGCATCCTTATTTGCTGATTATAATCTATCTTAGGGATTAAAGCAATGGTGATCTTGTTAAACCCTAGCTCATAGAGACTTTACACACTTACTCTTAATGCAATTCAACCTAGTAGTCCACAAAAACCACTCCTTACTAATTAATTGAGAACATACTCGTTGATCCCAATGTCACCTGTTGGTCCAACTAAGCTCACAATCTAAGGGCAAAGATAGGTCGTTATTTGTGATCCTATTGGTCTAGATGTAAAAATTACTATATGGAGAGCCATCCTGACATCTAGATTACTTGGTCCGTATCACTAGATCTAGTTGAATGATAGGTCGCATACAAAAGCACGTAAACAAGTATAAACTAATAAACATAAACAAGCATATGACGATAAATTAAGAAATCGAGATAGACAAACCAAACATTTAAATCTTCATAATAATGGCTAATACCCGAAGGTATTAGCCTTCAAACGTCATAATCAATACAAGAGTAATAATTTAGCCAAGGTAAACTAAACGAGTTACCGAATGATACCAAAAATTAAACGATTACAAGAGTATAAAAGATTACAAGTTGTTTCCCATGGAATTAATTACGTTGCAAGACCTCTTCTGCTCTTCTTCTCCTCTAAAAACCGACGTTTATAGTTTAGGTATCGAAAATATGATTTAGCACACTTACAACTCATTTTTGAGTTTTCTATGTATAAGGTCTGAAATACGGTCAACACGGCGTATTGACTGAGGTCAATACGGCGTATTAGGGATTTCTTGGAGTATGGACCACGTTTTATATCTTTCAGAATATTTTATTTCCATAGCTTGAATACGGCGTATTGGTCTTCCCTAGATACGACGTATTGATCTTGTTTCCTTCGTGGTCTTTTGTGAAGTGCAGGCACAGATACGCCGTATCTTCCTTGATGGACACGACGTATTGGATGTCAGAACATTAATCTTAAAATGTCTTCATTTAAGCTCCAAAATGCGTGCCTTTTTGCTAATCTTTACCAAGTACTCCATAATTACTGCAATTCTCAAATACAAACGATTAAGTAATAATTTTTTGCAATAATTATACAAAATAGGTTATTTACATAGGATAAAAGATGCTATAAAAGTGACGTTATTTGATGTCATCAAGTCCCTTGTATTTTCCTTTGTAATCCTTTTAATGATTGCTAGTATTTTGGGAAGATGTTTGGGGTGAAGGAAGGTGTGTAAGGTTTGGGTTTTTTAAAGAAATTGTTTGAGGATAGATAAGATGGTGTGGAGGTTTTGTTTAAAGGACAATCTTTTTGAAAATGACCTGGCTTCCCACAAGTGTAACATATTTCTTTGGATTTGTCTATGGGTTTCCTAGCTGATCCAACCCTCCCAGACCTTTTATAGAGCCTTTTCTAATTTGCCAACAGAGCTCTTTCATGATACTCAACATTTAAATCAGCCATGAATTCATTGCTAGTCCTTTGATCTTCTTCAACATCTGAGTCACTATCCTGAAAATGATTGTTAGAAATCAAGGCTTTTGAGCTTAAGGTCTGAATGGTAAATCTTTGTGTCTATGACTCATAGATCTGATCAATCAGATCTTCCTCATAATTTTACTTGCCATACAAAGTAGCCAGACAATCATTTTTTATTGAGTTATTTGTCATCTAAGTTTGATTCATGCTCAACCATTTTCTTGGCAGGCTGTTAATAAATGTGGCATTAACTTCAGCTTGAGGAATGATAACACCATTGTTTTCAAGATCATTTAGCAAGCATTTTAGCCTTGTGAAAGTTCCATTTAATTTTTCACCTTCAAGTGATTTAAAAGCATTGAACTTGAGTCTCAAGGCATCAATCTTGGTATCTCTTGTATCAGATGGTCCCTCATGAGCCAAGATGAGATCATTCCACATCTCTTTTAAAGTTTTGCACTTAATGACATATTTCATAACATCATTTGGTAAGCAAGATATAATGATATTTTTTAATCTTTTATCTTGATTAGCAAGACGACTTTCAGCATTTGACCATTGATTTTGACGTTTGGGCAAAGGCTTATGTTAGGATCATATAAGCGTCGATTATGATACTTTAAGCGGTTTTATTTATTATTAGTGTTTAGACTTTATTTTATAAAGTAGAAAGTAGTTTGTAATAAGGAGAAATATAATAAAAGTGAAAAATAACATATTATCCAAAGAATAGAGACTAGATTGCAAAATTATAAAAATAAATGAAGGGAAGCTAACCTCCCTCTCCTATAAATACCCGCCTAATCAACATTAGGTGGTCAAGGCTTGTAAAAAACTCACTTTCCCTCCCATTTTCTCCTTTTTATAAAATTTGGAAAATTTTGAAAGCTTGCCTTCTTCTCTTAATTCTCTCTATTCTAAACCTTCCTAAACCATGTGATTCAAGATAAATCGAGACCTAACAAGTGGTAGCATACGCCATTAGAGATTAAGAGTGATATAATTTGTGATTTGTTGCGTGATCGAGTTTGACATAATGAGTATTCGATGATATTCGGTGGTTTTGAGTGGTGATTTGAGCATTTTGAGCATCTTCGACGATCTACTACACGATTCTACTCATTTTCGACAAGGTTGTCGGTTGCTACAAAGGAGTGTATCGAAGTTTTAGCATTTTCGTAAGTCCTATTGTTGTTAGATTGAGTTGTAATAGCTATACGTGTTTTAGGTTTTATCGAAAAACGTATTTTAGGTGCTTTTTATCATTTTCGGAAGCTGTTACCGAGATTGAGCTATTGCACAAGTTTTCGGTTTTATTGAAACTTGTGTATTAGGAATACGTTTCATTCTTGAAATTGAGCATAACAGTTGTAATAGATACATAATTTCTTGGTTTTATCGAGAATTGTGTTAGGAACATCAATTTCGATATCATATCACAATTTTTACACAATTTCGGTTTTATCAAAATTGTGTTAAACGGACAAAAAGAATCAGTTTTGACATTATAATACGAATTTGTGAATCGTAAAGTGATTATTTCTTTCGGTTTTATCAAAATTGTGATCATTTTTGAATTCAAAGTGTCAAAACCACATTTTCGGTTTCATCGAAATTGTGAGATTAATTTTCGGAAACATCTTAAACGGATCCAGTTTCATCAAAAATTGATATTTTACGGTTTTATCGTGATGGTTATATCGAATTTTGATTGAAAAGGTTTTTCAAAAAGTGTATATATCGAATTTAGTGTTGTCAGAGAGATATTCTGAATTTTAGTTTGCTGAGATTAGTGTTGTCCGAGATTAGTATTGTTCGAGAACATTGTTACTAAAATTAAGTATTTTAGACACGTTTCTCACTTTCGAATTTGGACATCGAATTTGGACATCGAATTTGTGACACGTGTCAAACTCGACAAGTATTGAAGTTTCTGGAAAATCACAAATATAACTCTTTTTCGTCTACAAAGATCCAATCTTTGAGTCACAAGATATGTCGACGTCTAATACACATCAACAATATCTTGCTGATGCCGGTTCTGAGACTAGACCTCCATTGCTTGAAAGAGGTAGTTATATACCATGGGCAAGTCATTTTAGAAGGTACCTAAATCAAAAGAGAAAAAATAGAAAGTGGCTTAACAAGGAAATTGATAAAGGTCCATATGAGTTTAAAGAATTCACTCCTTCTGAAACTGAAGAACCAAGGTGCAAAAAGAAGAGGATTTAAGAGGAGATGATTTGAAACACTATGAAGCTGAGATTGAAGCAATGAATTTAATTTTAATCTCTATCCCAAATGACATATATAACTCTGTGGATGCTTGCACAACTGCACAAGCCATGTGGCAAAGAGTTGAACGTTTAATGCGAGAAACTGTGCAAAACAAAGTTGATAAGGAAACACGCTTTAATAATGAGTTTGATCAATTCGTTGCTAAAATAGGAGAAGCACTTGTGTCAATATACAATCATTTTGCTCAGCTAATGAATGACCTAGAAAGAAATGGCATCATATTTCCAAAAGTCACTGTTAACACAAAGTTCCTAAATTGTTTACAACCTAAATGGCTGAAGTATGTCACCCAAGTTCGTCTTGTAAAAAGATTGACAGGGGATACTTATGATGATTTGTTTGATTACCTTCAACAATTTGAGAAACTGGTAAATGCATATAGAGCAAAGAAGTTAGAAAAATCACATGATCCTCTTGCATTAGTGGCATATACGAGTTCCTCTTCTAGAACTACCTCACCTTACTATGTCACACATCCTACTTCAGTGGTTGATTATGATGATGATTATCAAGGGGATGCAGTACAAAACACTTCTAAAGACCCATTTATTCTGCAATGATTTTACTTGCTCGTGCCATCACTCAACGTTTTATTAATCCAACAAATAATCGTCTTCATACTTCTTCCAACACCAAAAAATAAGCAATTATTCAAGGTGACAGAGTAAACATTCAAAGCAGAAATTCTGGTAATGATGATAGAAATACAATACTTTCATATGTTCAAGAGGAAATCATTGAGGGTAATAATGTTCAGAATGATGCTGGAAACATACAAAGAACTCTTCGAACTACGTCTTCAGGAACTGCTGTAAATGTTCAATGCTACAACTGCAGTGAGAAAGGTCATTATGCTTGTAATTGTCCAAACCCAAGAGTTCATGATTCAAAGTACTTCATGGAACAGATGTTGCTAGCAAAACATGATGAAGCAGGAGTAATTCTTACTGATGACCATAATGATTTTCTTTTTGTTGATGCTTCTTGGATGGAAGAAATTGAGGAATTAAGTGCGAGCATATGCCTGATGGCCAAAATTCAACCAACAAACTTTGATTCTGATGCAAGGCCAAGCTATGCTTCTGTATTTCTCAGTGAGGTACAAACACCATCCATCAGTTATGTGATACATTATTTGCTAAAGATAAACAAGAGAAAAAGTATCCAAAGCAACCTAAAATTATTAACAACATAATTGGTGATGATCAAATTGATAACGATATTATATTTGATGAACCAAATGTAGATGTTAATAGTGGCAGTGTTGAATACGGTAACAATGTTCAAGAATCATATGAATTAGAGCAGTTAGCTAGAAATGCGTATAAGGAAGCTGAGAAACAACAAATAATTGCTAAAAGTTCAACAACAAAACACAGTGTTGACTAAATAGCTTGAGTCATATAAGGAAAAGGTTTGGGTTTTTGAAATGACCAAAGGAAATAACACTACCTATTTTAACGAATATATTAAGGCTGATCGAAAAGTAAGACGATTTGAAAAGGAGTCACAATCTCAATTTATTCATGATCGAGACATTATTCGAGATTTAGAACAACAACATGATAAATTAGAGTTGTTTGTTGTTGAATTAAAAAGACAACTGTGGAACTTCAAAAGACACAATCAATTTTGAAATGCAAAATGAGTGAAAATGAAGATAAATACCATGACACTGTTCTAGATCTTGAAGCAAAAGCTAAAAAGAATGAGATGTATTGTTAAAAATTGGTAACTCCTTACAAGGAATGTTTATGCTTGGGTCAAAACTAATGTCATTTTTTGATTCATAATTAAAACATGGTTTGGGGTACGCAAATCCTTATACTCTAATTTCTCAGAATCCAAAATTATATGATGCTTCTTGCTTGGATGATTCAAAAATTCATATGAATGTTAGAGATACTGATGACATTCTTGATGATGCTAACAAGAGTCAAATCAAAATGAAAAACAAAATTCTTAAATAATGTTCTGGCGCAAACCTATCTTTAGATCGAGTATATTGACTCAGTTTTTATATATTGACTTTTGGTGTTCCTGATTTTGACTTTATTGACTGATTTTGACTTCATTGTTCAACTGCCACATTGTAAGTTTTTCTTTCTCTTTATATGTGTAATCTCCTCGAGTAATGTTGGCTAGTATTAATATGGTGAAAGAATGGTAAATGGCTTATATTATGATTCTAGTAGTTGGAGTGTGTTTTGGTGGCGGAGCATTTTAGGAGCGTGAGACATTTTGGTTGCTAATGCTCGTTAACAGCAAGTAGCTTTATTTATTTTTTTTTAGCATTTAGGAGCATTGAGCATTTAGGAGTACATCTACATTACGTGACATTTTTATATAAAAAACTGCCACTGGTTACATCTAACTGCTACTCTTAGCGCTACTTTTGCCAAACACACCTTTACCGTTTACGTTGTAGCTTTGTCAGTAGTAGACGTTTGTTTTATATAAGCGTTTGATAACATATATTTGTATATGTATTTATATAGAGTATATGTTTGGTAAAGAGCTTTTAAGAGCGTTTAGCTTTTACTACAGTTTTGCCTAACATACCTATATTGTATAATGACGTAAAAGCTAAATGCTTTTTTAAAAGCCGACATGCAATACAACATTATCTATAAATCACTAAACACTCCAAAAAGCTCGTCCGCCGGACACAATGTAGAGCTTTATCTAATTCATAGTGTAAAAAAATATAACAGGTTGTATACTGTCCATTTCTGAGTTAGATTTTGAATCTTATTCCGAATTTTTTTCCTTCCTGATTAAGGGATAAGCGTATAGGAGATCCCGTATCAGATTAGGAGAACAATCTGGACGCGGAGGTTGTTAGCGTTATTAAAATGTTGTGCCCACAGAACAAAAGAATTGAATTTCCTCGCATGCAACCACCTATAATTAACACATTCTTTTTTAGGTACCAACTTCTAGCATGTGTTTTTGAACAAAGGCTTCTAGAACCCTTGTTACACCAACACAAGCTGGCGCTGAGTGCAACCTGCTTTCTTGTTAGGACATGAAACACATACTTGGGGTTATTATTGTAAGTGTCCTTGACTTTTTCTTCTGACAGTTTCATTTTTTGCTTTTATAAAGTTAAGAGGTACTAAGGTGGTATGCATATAAAACACATTGGGTGACTTTCTACTCATTTAATCCATTTGTGTTAGCTATACTTGACCTATTTGTGTTAAGCACACTCTGAGTTTTACTGTTTTTGTGATTGTGTGATTGGTGTAGACATTGAAGGGACTCAAGCGAAAGGATGTTTAGCTACTTAGGAAATTTGGAATTCAGTTTAAGGGGGGCTTCAAAAATTGTCAAAGTTAGCGGAGATCCAAAGTAAGTAAGGGGTTTGTTGTGAAGAAAGTTCATCATTATATGGGTACCTTTATTATCAACGCCGGGTGTCATAGTGTGTAATTAACTTAACGCTCGATCAGGCTATTAGTTAGAATGGGTCAGTTTAGGTTAGGTTTGGTTTAAAATCGGTCACTAGGTCATTTTTGTAGTACTGGCAGTTAGGATTGCTTCCAGTTGACATGGTCATTTTTGTTACGGATTAGTTTAGCTTGCCGTAAGTTTAAATAGGTCAAATTGTCATTTAATTGTTGTCAGGTATGACTCATATTGGATAAAAGATGCAAGATAAGTAATTGCAAATTTTGAGCAATAAAACATGACTAGATAATAGCCTAGGCTAATAATCTAGCAAGCGACATTTATTAAGGGACTATTAGACATTTTCATGTCAAAACAGAATATGCATTTAGAACAATCTGTCAAGCTATTTTGCAATAGGTTCTTTTCATAATGCTATTGTACAATTGGGCAGCAACAAATCTCACCTATAGAAGGATACACCTACATTAGCCATTTGAATCATCTAAGTTACAATACTTAACTAATAGTTTTGAAGGGTTTTATAATTTGAATGGGTTTATAATTATTTGTCCTTATAACTTATTTGGTTTATAATTTGAACTGCCCCATATCGGCTATTAGTTTGAATGGGTCAACTAAGGCTGCAACTAACATATTGTTCTGGCATTTACTAAACTGACCCATATTGGCTATTAGTTCGAATATGTCAATTTAGGTTGGGTTTATAAATTGTGTGATGTTACGAGTTAATGTTTTTTAAAGTGAGTCATACTACAAAATTACATGGGTCAGTTTAGTATAATTGTGTGCAGTTACATAATTGACCTGTACTAAAAGTACATTTAATATAGACTTCTAAAGCGGTTTTTTTCTAAACTGACCCATATTAGTTTGCCTATGTAAATGTGCGTGCATTTAAGAACAATTAGTACGAGTATATATATATATATATATATATATATGTATATATTATACTATATATATATATATATAAATATGATAGATCTAACACCTTTTTGGTTTGGCCTATTGTTTGTTAACATTTGTTGAAGACTCAATGATATATTAATGCTGTAATTTCATTTGCGTATATGACTATGTTGGAAACTTTCCAGTTAAGTAGAGTTGTCACTCGAACTACTGAAGTTTTTTCTAACACTTGCTGGAAGTGAAATATACGTGTAACAAATGCTACAATCACTTTTGGGTTCTTTTCTTCAAAAGTTGTCTACTGCAAAGGTTGTCGGTCGTTCCTGCTCTCATTGCCAATCAGAAGGGCCATTCACAGTCATTAGGGAGAAGGTTTGACCTTTATTTTATCGGGTTCTCTTAAGTACATTTTATTTGTAAAAAGCAAATCAATGTATATATGCTCACACATTCAGCTCTCCGTGTGACAGACTGTATACAACATGTATCAGAAGCTTACCCTTCAAAGCCGTCATTACCTACTTTCCCTACTACTGCTCCAATATCCATAGAAGTCATACTTCTCGACGAGCTGATTGGTTGTGCTCGCCTTGGCCAAGAAATTGTAATTCCTTCCTTATGCCTATCTTTTTTTTCTACTACTGTCATATCAGTAAAATCACATTTTCCCTTTGCAAATATACAAGAATCACATTATCACAAAAAACTATGATTTCTCGTTGGCTGCAGAATAATAGAAGTTTTTTTCCGCGTGCCTACACCAAAGTGTTTGAAGCAAACTATGTTGCAAATAAGCAAGAGCGTCTTTCCCCCTATTTTCTTAATGATTATGTCAAGGAACAAGTTCTGCATATGTCTAAAGACCCGCAGATTAACACGAAGCAGTTCATCAGATATATGATTTCTTCTAACATTAGAGAAGTAGTTTGTATCTTCATTGCAGCTGTACTTGGAATACCTGACACTCTTGTCCCTGCAAGCTGCTTCTCATCTCTGTACTTGTATGATATTACATTAATGTTGCCAATATGATATTAATACTGCTCATGGTTAATATTGCTCAACATTAATGCTGTCAATATGATATTAGTGCTGCTATGGTATTAATAATGCAAGCTTTATATTAGTGTTGTTGTTCATGTTAATACTGCTATTGGGATTAAGGGAAATTATTGCTGCTAATATATATGTTAATACTGTTCGAGTATATTAGTGTTGTTAAAGAAGTTTGTGCTATTGCAGTACCTTCGATTGTTATTTTTAAGGTAAGGCATGTTTGTTGTAGTACATTGTGTTGTAGTTGTAGGCATGGTGATGGTGATCGTTGATAGTAGGGTGTAGGATGACGACTCGCTGGCAAAGAGAGACTGTAGCAGCGCGATGGGGGGGCGGTTTTTAGAAACAAGCAAATAACTATTCCTTATGCACTACTTAGAATTTATTCATAGATTGTGTTTAGCTGAGAATTTCATTATGTATGATATTACAATTGTATATTTGGTTCAGTTACATAACATCGAGTTATCAATTTGAAAAATTGCTTTTTGTTTTTAATTGATCTGTTATATAAATAAATAAATATATATATATATATATATATATATATATATATATATATATATATAATGACACAAATTATTAATTTGTTATATGTGACTAAAAGATGCACTCACATAATATGGTCACGCTTATCAACATTATTGGTCACTCTTTGTTTAATTTGATGTGTGACTAAATATTACAAAATGCCACACAAACTAAAAATTCATGTGACCATTGGATGAAGAATAGTCACACAAAATACACATTCATTTGACTTTAAACACCATATGGTCACACTTATTAACACTTTTGGCCACTTTATGCTTAATTGTATGTGACTAAACACCCAAAAGAAACATGCTTTGTGTGACTAAATATTACAAATGGCCACACAAACATAAAATTCATGTGGCCATTGGATGAACATTAGTCACACAAAATACACATTTCTTCAATTTAAACACCATATGGTTACACTTATTAACACTTTTGGTCACTTTATGCTTAGTTGTATGTGACTAAATACCCAAAACAAACATGCTTTGTGTGGCTAAATATTATAAAAGGTCATACAAACTTCAAATTCATGTGGCTATTGGATGATAAATAGTCACACAAAATACACATTTCTTTAATTTAAACACCATATGGTCACACTTATTAACACTTTTTATAACACCCTGTGTTTTCAAGTCATTGACGACGTCGATAAATGTACTATTTATTTTTAGTGTTGTACGCGTTTGCTTGTAATTTCATGAATTAAGTTTAAATCGCGTAAACTAAAAATTAGCGTTCAATGTAAACGGGTATCAAACAATTAAATTTTACCTCAATGCAAGGGTTATATAAATTATTTTGAGAATAATTATTAACTTGTCATTTTATTTTTATCGATACGTAAAGGTGTATACTTTTCGCGATAAATGCGTTAGGCACTCCGGAACCACGAAAACTTACTACGCTTCAACAAATACCCACATTTATACCCAATACATAAAAATTACATAAATATATCATGTATATCTTTGTTTTGCCTGAAAATCATACATCATATACAAATATATACATGTAAAAAGGACATTATACTGTGCAACTGTACACATTACACACCAAAACTTCATAGTAAGCAACACCATACTTTGTCCTTTTGACTCTTGTGGCCATACCTAAGACCAAGACCATTACTTGCACCTTACTTTGACTCATAGACCATGCCTTGCACCATACTTGCAATCTATACATAAGAGTATAACACTTACACACCTTACACTTAGAAAAATTAAACCAAAAACTCTCTTTTCCTTCTATAGAGCTCACGGCTCAATATCACCACCCAACTAAATCCATACGAATTTTTCTATAATCCATACACTTCTATATACACCTATTCTAAGATATACTAAGGCATTTGCAAGCATTGAATCACCATTTCCAAGTATTTCTCAAGTAAAAGAAAGCTAAGGGTTTATTAGTGCAAGCTTGGTTTTTGTGGCTAAACAAGGGTTTAGTACTTGTACATCATCATCATCATACCTCATAAGGTCCACTTGAACTCTTTATGTTTTTATAACTTTCATTTTTATACACATGATTATTGTATTTAGCTTAAATCACCATTTAGGTTTTATTCATGAAAATGAAGTTTATACTTGAAATGATCATTTTACACACTAATATACATGTAGTGTTATTGCTTACATCATGTTAAAAAGGATGAGAAAATGTTGTATCATATTGTTTTGGTGTAAACATGATTATGGGTAAATTAGGGTTTTCATAGTTTCATAATATGTTTTAAGTTAAAGAAATACATAAAACATGTTAAAGTTAATTATGAACTTATATTGATGTTAGATAATCATAAAAATAAAGTTATAACAAGATGGGAAGGCTTGTATGTTAATGGTTATTATATAAAAGTAGCCATATGTAAAACTAGTAAATTATGATACAATTTAAAGTTGTGGTTTGTAAGTATATTAATGGACTTTATAAAAGTTGGACACATGAGAACTTGGATGGACAAATGGACATTTATTATATGTATCATATATGACATATATGAAATATAAGATTAATGGTAAAAGATATAAAGTGCAAATAAGGAAACAAAGTTGATTTTGGACTTATGAAAGATATACAAACATTCTGTCCAAATCTTGATAAGACATATCCATTTTATATTTTTATAAGAAAATACATTTTCACGACGATTCCGAAAAAGTAAGAACTAGTTAACGTATTAATAACGAAAAAGTTACGTTAAACACGAGTTAACTTTACTAAACGATGTACCGTAATAAATTTTTAATAAAAACATTTTATAAAAATTATTAAACAGCAAGGGTGATATTTTGTAACAAATAATACAATATTTTTCAGGATCCAAAATGATAAGAATCAATTTTTCATAAATAAACGCACAAGTTATGAATTCGCAAGTTTACGACAATTAATACGTTTTATAAAACTAGTTTTTATAAAAGTACTATTCATGACATAAAGTTAATTTTTGTAACCTCATAAAAATATATAACTTTCCAAATACGAGAACTACCTCGAAAGAATCGTTATAACGGAGCTATAAGAATAAAATACGACGTTTACGGGTTTTACGACAATTAAATCGATAAAAATATACCTAAGGTCTGATGTGAACAGTAATTTTACTGTTCACCAGTAGGTCCGAAATTCAAAAATGTCGATTATGATAACTCGTCTTGGTACGAAAAGATGGGCATAAGAAACGCGAGAAATCGGTTTTAAAACGCGAAAGTTCCGCCATTTTTACTAAACGTAATATATAACGTTTTTAACTTATTAAACACAAATTTTACCAAAACCATTATTGGTGATTGAGCTATATAGAATATTATAGGTTATCAAGTACTCACTACTAGGGAGTTTCATAATGAGGCCTCTCGGATGACGTTTGTCGACGAGTTGCTGATTTACGATTTAAAGTGTCTAACTCCTCGATACGTCATGTCATGACCTCTATTAATTATGATGCCCAACGGAAAAAAAAAATAAGAAAAAAAAAAAAAAAAAGAAAATTATTAAAAAAATATTAACAAATTAAAAAAAGGATAGTACAGATATAATCTATAAGATTATAAACATTCAATGTTATTGATATAAGTACTCGGTACTTATACGACCTATGATAATTTAGGTTGCATTCGATCTTTTACGTGACGCATTATCTGTGATGGCCCAAACCCATTCCCCTTTATAACAACCTGTTATCCCATTCCCTTTTAAACTTAACACCATTAGTCCTTTAAGGACTAACGGTGCAAACAAATATAAAACCCCAAGGGCCAAAGATGCACACCACAAGGACTGTGGTTGTAATTAAACATACCACATTGAGGGACCAAACTTGCCCAACCACCGAACATTTTCCCTGCAACTCAAACTACTGTATATCTTCTCCACTACCCGCCAAAACGAACATACACAGTTCCCCTTTCTTCTCTACTTTGTCGACCAACTCCTCAACATCACTATCCCTTATCCCATCTCACAAACCAATAAAATCCACCTTGGCAATCCTTAGCACCCCTATTCGTCAAGGAATAAGGACAAGAAATGAAGGGCTATGATCATATGACTTGGGGACTACTCATTTTGGATGGCCACGATTGCTTTTTGAGCTCACTCACACAACAAGCACACCCGCAGAAACTCTCACAAAGAAAGCACAAGACCTAGAACCTTCATTGGTAAGCCCTTGGGCACTAAGTGTTTTTTTTCACCTAGTTAATTTTCAGCTTATTTTTAGTGTAATCTTTTTTAATATTGTAATGTTTTTTTATGAATTAATGAAATTACAAGTTTTAGCTTAAAATCAGTTTTACTCATTTGTGTTCAAAGTTATCAAGAATCTTGCATAAGCTTTTATAAAATCTTATTTAAGCATATTATTTAGCTGTTTTCATTTAAATATAAAGTATTTAAGAAAATTTTACAAAAACACAAAAAATATCACCCTCAAATACCACAGCTTAATGGATGATAAGTCAAACTTAGATGGGTTTATGGACAATACTAGCTTGTTTTACACAAGATAGAGCTTGTAGATAAGCTCCTTTGAGCATTGTTTGCCCTGTTTAAGCAAGGGCCCTTGTAAGTTTTATTTTTCTAAGTTTTAGCTTATTTTACTATTCAACTGCTTATTGTGCTTATCTCTTGCTTATGTCTGCTTATTCTAGCTTGTTTATGTTGTTTAATGCTTATTATGCTTGACTTGTAGTTCAAAAATCATTAATTTAAGTTTTCTTAGAATCTGTCTATTTTAGCTTTTTAAAATAGCATAATCTGTTTTAGCTTATTTGAGTGCTTATTAGTTGTTTAAATATGCTTAATATTGTTTATTATGCTTGTTAGACATCTGGTCTTTAAGGTTTTGTTTCTAAATTTTAAGTTTTCCAGTTAGAAAAGGCATTTTAAGTGTTTAAAGGGGTGTTTGGTTTAACTGTTTTACTTGTCAAAATGGGTCAAATTGAGTTATGCCTTTTGGGTCACTTTAGTTTAACTTAAACTCTCCATAAAATCCAGTATTTAGAAGTTTTTAAGAGTTAAATTTCAAAATCCTAGTTTAAATAAGTAGTTGTTTGAATCTGTTAGAATTTTGTTGGAAAGATGAGTTCATATGATTTGGTTTATGCTTATTGAGATTTTGTGTTGTTTTTGAGTTTGTTTAAGTGTTAAAACAGGTTAGAATCAAAGTCTAATAGCCTGCATTGTTGGTTTGCATTTTTGCCAAGTCTGTCAAAAATTGCTAAGTATTCAAATTTTTTGAGAAAATGCTTTTTCAATTGCTTTTTGTGGTTTATGCTTTATTTCAAAATGCTTTTTGATTGATGATATAAGTTCTTTGAGGTTTAAATTTGATCTGTTTGTTGGTCTCATATTCATAAGGTTCTGTTTAAGTGCTTATTTTTAAGCTCAAAAGTGGTGTTTTGTGAAGATTGCAAAATTTTTCTAAGTGTTGAATCTGTATGAAATAGCTTTTTAAGAGCTTATTTGAATTTCAAACTGCTTTTTGATTGTTGATTTAAGTAGCTTTTTGGCCAAACTTTTTAGTGGTATAAGCCACTAAGCCATAAGGATTTGTTTGCTAGCTTATTTTTAAGCTAGAAAATTCTCTTTTGGCTGTTTGCTTAACAGTTTGGCCAAAAAGCTCATTTGCTTATTTAGGCTGATTTGCTTATTGCATTTGCTTAATTTAGGTTTAGTATAGCTTGTTAGGTTAGTTTAAGTCCATTTTAACTTATTTCCTTTAGTTTAGAGCTTATTTGAGCTTATTTGCCTTTTAGCTTAAAAATCTTAAGTTTTATAGCTTTTTTAGTGAATATGTCATTCTAGCTTATCTTACTTGCTTATTTTTGTTCTCATATGCTTATTACGTGTAGTTAAGTTTCTGCTTTAGCTTATTTTGTAGTTACATTTGCTTATTTAGTTTAAAAAAGCCAAAATAATTAGCATTTAATCATTTAGTGTAAAAAGCTTATTCTGTAAAAAGTGGTTTTGTAAAAGTTGCTTATTTTTAAGTCATCTAAAAAGTTATAAAAAATGGCATTTAAAAAACATTTGGGAGTTGGGGGAAGTTCGAGGTGAGCAAGGCTCGAACCCGAGACCTCAACCCCTACTCACCAAACATTTTTACACACAACAGTCACTACCAGTAGCGCCCTTGGGTCTTTTCTGTTTTGTTTTGTACATTCTATATATTTGTACACTTTTTGAGCCCTTTGTCATATAAGCTATTCGTAGCTTATTTTGAGCTTTTTAGAGCTTATTCGATAAGCTGGCTTAACCAGCTTATTTTTCCCAGGAACTTTACCACTTTTAAGACTTTCCTGCAATTTTTCATATTTTTCCAACATTATTTGTTATTTTTATTCATTTTTCGAAGATTAAAATTTTAGAAAATCATTTAAAAATAGTTTAAGTAATCAGAATAATACAAAAAATAGTTTTTAGATTTAGAATAAATAGTTTTAGGTTTACAAAGTTTAAAATCTTTTTTATCAGTTTTAGATTTTAAATTTCCTTTTTAGCCTTTAAAATCAATTTTAGGAATTAGTTTTTTAATTATAAAAGGTAGTGAAAAATATTTTTCAGAGTTTTTATGATATTATAGACTTTTCTAAAGTAGAAAATCATTTTTTGGAATTTTTAGGACTTAATTTGTCATTTTCTATAATTTTAATTGATTAAATAGGTTTTTAATTCATAAAAAATTATAAAAAAGTCAAAAAAAATTTAAATCTTTTTTAGAAAATTTTCTTTTGTCATTTTAGAGGTTTAGAAACCAAATTTGCATTTTTAGGGTTAATATTCGCCTTAGTTGATAATTAGTCGCGTCTTTAGGATTCCCATT
>BQNB010073236.1:0-32180 GCA_026074375.1 Tanacetum coccineum
CCAAATAACTCGCACCAGTATGTCTCGTACTAGGGTTGTGGAGGTTGATCATAATCGTAAGGAAAAGGATTAGGGTCATGGACAAACTCGTTTTCGGCTCCTACAATGCTACAACTTGGACAATTTCCACCGTTAAATGGACCTCCACACCACGAGCAACCAAAATGGTTATACGAAGACATGTCGAAGAATTAAACGCATAAGAGGATAAAGAAGATAAGAATTAAACGATATAAGAGGATAGAGAAGAATATTTATAGATTTTTCAAATAGAACATAAAAATAAGAAAGAAAAATATTTTTGGTATTTTTTTAATATTTATAAAAGAAAAAGAAAAATAAAAATTAAATGGAAAATATTTTTGGTTTTTTATATTTTTAATAAGTACGAAAATAAACTTTCCGAAGAAAGGATCTTCAAAACTCGAATACAAAGAATCCCCCAAAAATCGCTACACCTCTCCCCGGCAGCGGCGTCATTTTGATGTTCGTCAAATACAACCCTCTTAATATATATAATATATATATATATATATATATATATATATAAATACATATACGTATACGTAAGCTAAGTATCATACAAATTACTCTTAGGAAAGAATAATATGTAATCAACACGGGTATCGTTCTCCTCGGTGAGAGGTGAATGGAAATTTACGGGTATGTCGGGAATCGAGCTTGAATGTCATAAAAGATTTGATTTTGGATTCTATTTCTACTAATAAAAATGCAAAAACATATAAAGACAAGTAAACAATTAAAGCATTTAAAGATTAAGCACGAAAAAACGTTAACGGGAATTTAAAAACGCGACATTTAAGCAAGTAAATCAAATTTTAACCCTAAAAATGAAAATTTAATTTCTAAAAATCCTAAATGAATAAAAATAATTTTAGAAAAAAGAATATTTTTTTTAATTTATTATGAATTAAAAACAGTTTTAATCTAAAAATATTATTAAAAATACTAAACTAATTTAGAAAATTCTGAAAAATTCACGAAAAATACTCTTAACTATTTAAAAGCTAATAAAAATAAAAACTGGAAATAAGCCCTACGGATAAGCTGTTAAAATAAGCAAATAAGCTTGATAAGCAAAACTGGAAATTAAAGGTTAAAAGAATAAAGGAATGGAGATATAACAGAAAAGACCCAAGGGCGAGTTGGCAGTGGAGGTGTGTGTTAAAAGTGTTGGGAGTTAAGGTAGAGGTCTCGGGTTCGAAACCTGAGACTTCCCTATACTCCCAACATTTTTATTTTTGATTTTCTCTTTGAAAAAGCTAAAAAGCTAAGAAAAATAAGCAACTTTAATAAAGACACTTTTGACAAAACTTATTTTTAAGCTATAAAAAAGCAAAATCAAAATGACAGTTTAGTAGCTTAAGGCTTATTCATGTGGTTAAGACTGTTTGGACTTTTTGTGACATAATAAGCAAAGGACAACTCAATAAGCTAAAACAGATTAACACCTAAACCTAATAAACACTAAGGACAGGAAATAAGCAAACAAAATAAGCTAAAAACATCAAAAAGCAATAAAACAGTTAACTCTAAGACATAATTTTAAGACCTTTGACTCTGCTTTAAGCTAAGATTTTTTGAAGATTAAACACTTGAAATAAGCTGTAAGCTAAAAACAGATTGAGTCCTATACCTAATAAGCTCTTAGGAATTAAAAATAAGCAAACAAAAAGCTGAATAAGCACTCATAAAGCAACTAGACAGAGGACACTTTAAACAGATAAACAGGACTAAACTATACTTTTTAAGCTAATATTATGAACCAAAAAGCAGAAGAAATAAGCTACTAAGTAAAAACAGATTTAGATTAGGACTAATTTGACACAATTAAGCTGAAATTTAGAAAAATGGTCAAGTTGATAAGCTAGATAAAGGACTTGAAATGTGACAGATACTACTACTTCTATTAGGACTTTTTGAAATGAGATGACACTTTTTAAACTTAAAAATAAGACTCTAAAGCTAAAATGACAAACTGAAAACTGAAAACAGATTTAGCCTAATCTTCAATAAGCTAATGCCAACAAAAACTAACCTTAATCAAGCTATAAATTGACCTTAACTTTTCTGCACAATCAAACCTGAAAAACTTAGATTCTCTTGACCATTTTTGACAATTGGCTTCAAATAACTAAACCTAAACTAAAACAGATTCATTATGATAAATTTTGAGCCAAATTGAGCTTGAAAACAATACCTTATTTGCATATTAAAGGACTTAGCTGAATAAGGCTTTTTAGGAAACCATAAAAATGACAGATTTAAGATACTTATGAAATAGACTTAAAAACTTAATTAAACTAATATTAAACTTACTAAACTAAATCCTAAGACTTATTATGAGCTTATAAAGCCTATCCCCATGACCAAAAATAGCATAGGCAGTTTTAACTGCTTGTGCCAAACACCCTTTTAAAATCTAAAAAGCACTTTTAACCTTAAAACATATTTCAAGAATTATTGAAAATTGAAAACAGATTAAGCACAATGTATATTAAGGACATTTAAACAAAAACTTCAAGGAAATAAGCACTTATGTATAAGCTAAACTAATATGCATATTTTTGGTTTTTCAAAACATTTTTGACTAAAAATTAATGAAAGCCTAAGACAGATTAGAAGAAGCTATAAACTTGATTCAATAAGCTATATTAAGATAGAAAAAGCACAAATAAGCAAGAATAAGCAGAAAATAAGCAGATTAATAAGCTGAAAATGCAAATAAGCTAAAAATAGGAAAAGTGAACATACCAAATCATTTGCACAAAACAAGGACAATAAGGCTCTTAAGAGCTAGTCAACAAGCTCCAGCTTATTGATAAGCTGGTGTGGTCATAAAAGCCCTTCCCAAACTGGCTTTTCTTCCAAAATAAGCTAAGGTAAATTTTGGGGAGAACTAAAGAATAGTAAGCTCAATTAAGCTTATGAGAGAATTTAACTGAGTAATTCTAGATTATGAGAGCTTATAATCTTCTTAAAACATGATTAAGTGAAATGAAATTAAGTAAAACAGAATTTGTATAAACTTGAATTTCATTAAAACTTAAAAGATTACATTAAACTTGAAAGGAAATTACATTAAGCACTAAAATAAGCAGAAAATGAGCTAAAAATAAGACTACACTACTCCTAATCTAATCCTACTCCTAGATGATTTTCTCTGTGTAATTCATGTGCTATTTATAGATGTGAGAAGAGTCTTCTTGACTTTGAGACGCTCCCCTCTTCCATCAATCCAAGCCCTTGATTCGAATCCAATCATTAATCAACCCTTGGATCACTCTCCACCCAATTCTGACCAATAGGAATGCATAGGATCGCCAATGTGGACATGTGATGTTAGGTGTGCCAAGGGTGAGCTTCTAGAAGCATACGAGCGTGGGTAAGATTGTAAGAGTGGGTTTTACCCTGTGTGTGTTTGTTGTAAAAACGGGGAGGGAAAACAGGAACGATAAACACTAATTCTGACCCATTTGTTTTATAAATTTACTATGACCTGGTTACTAAGGAATTGGCTTTGGACATAAATTTGGGCTAGGACTTATGGATTGGATTTGTGGGTTTTTAATAAGTATAAGGCTTAAGGTTTAATAAGTATAGATCTTAATGGGATGACCCGGCCCATTAAAATGGGTACGGGTTGGTCCATTAAGGATGTATACGCCTTCGGCTACGTTTTCTTGCACTCTTTCCATTCCCGTGCTCGGTTTTGTCTGTTTTGCATTATTTTTGTCCTTTTGTTAAATATCCAGTACATGCAAGACATAATTCATAAAATACACACATACAATGCATTTTTCATCTGTTTTAGGTCATTTAGGGTCGTTTTATTAGGTAAAAGGTATGTGTAATTAGGCATATACCAAAATCCCCCATACTAAACTATTGCCGTGTCCTCACGCAATGTCCTAAATACACACTTAGAAAACCAAAAATTTCAACCCCCTTAGACTAATTACCTCGAAAAGTAGCTAAATGTTCATCTAAGAGGATTAAGAAATCACTAGTTTTGAAAAGCCCCCCGTTTTACCATTTATATGCATTTACTATTATCATTCATACATATCATAATTTTATGGAACAAGAAACACTAAATGGATAAATTCATCGTCCTTGATTTTTCACCCTCCCCAAACCAAGCTTAAAACGAAATCATTGTTAAATACAAGTTAAGATGCTAAAACTACTCATAAATGCTAATTGTGGATGCATAGTCTACTACCCTCCCATTAATCTCCTAAATCTCTAAGATTTTATTAATCATTATTATTTGTGACAAATAATTAATGTCATATTCATATAAAAGTAAACCCGAATTAAGACCACATTAGTTTGAAATCCATTCCTAAAATACGATATGTTGAGATAAAGGTCCACATTAAGTTCTACTTTCCACATGATTTAGGGTTAACCTTAAGATAACCCCGAGTCAAAATTTGGCTTTATATATTATTATTATTGCAACATATATTAAAACCTCAATCTTTAAACAACTGCCACATCGGTATGCGAGCCGACCATGGTCCAGGAGTCTTATTTCGACCTCGGTGATCCTCGACCTTTTTGAAGGCTGCAACATCGATTGCGAGCCGGCAAGATGCATCAAACTTTTATCCGTCCACAGTTTTTATTTATATTATTACTCCCCCTTTAAGCGACTATCACATCGGTTATGAGCCGGCAAAAGGTAGTGGTCTTATTTCAGCTTTGGTTTTTTACATAACTTATTATTATTAGCCAAATTTCAAGTCTTGTGGTCTTTTAACTACCTAGATAACGGTAGCGAGCCGTCAGGAATCAGTAGCCTATTTCCTCACAACACTGACAAAACCTCGATGTGTACCTTACTTTCACCAGAAGGAATCTCTACGAAGTGATTTAAACTAAGAATCGCAAAAACCTAAAGTAACTTTATTTATTCAACAATTATATAAAGTTTATTAAGCTGGTGGGAGCAAAAAGCCACAATTAACCTCTATGAGCTTAAGAGTTCAACTACTCTAAAGTTTGGGGGGGGGGGGGGGGGGGGGGGGGAGCATCTAACTTATATAAAACTCTATCACTTCTCGTTCTTTGCAAATTTAAAATCTTTAATAAAAAGATCCGTAAATGCTTAGTCTAATAAAACAAGCTTTGCATATTTAAAGTCTATCATGAAAACTTGCAAACTCTTGGCTTTTTCAAGCTAGAATTCGCGTTTTAAAGCTTCTTGTATAAAAGACTAGCAAAAGCTTAAATTTATATAAGTTAAGGGGCAAGCTAGAGCGCAACATGCTCGATCAAGTCAAAATTTATTCCTTAAAAAGACAAAACTACGTGTCTAAACACTTATTCTATTTTTGAATTTTTTTTAATTTTGGCATAAAATTACATATTTTTGGTGGAAAAACGAGGTTACGTGAAGACAAGGCAAATGCAAGTAAGATCGAATCGAAAGATCCCCCCATACTAGAACTACACATTGTCCTCAATGTGAGACTGTCACCCCCATACTAATTGCAAGGCATAATCCAAATTAAGGGGTCTCTACGCAAATCTAAAGCCGTTTATTAATTATGTTAATAGATAAACGTTAAATCAATAAGATCTAGGATATTGGATTCCCATAAATAATCATGCTAAGGATTGAAGATCGAGGGGACGATGGACAAAACCATGAGCACGAGAGTCTTCAAAATCCGGGCAATCCTGGACATAAAACACAAAACACGAAACACGAGAAAGGAAGAGGCGAGCCTCCTCACATCACACTTATTAATAAATATTATACTAATATACTACTAAGGATAAGCATGGGTTGCCACCCACGAAGCGCTTGTTTTTGTGCGAGTCTTTAGCTTGACTCTCCCCATATCATCGTGATATTAGGGATAAAACACGTGGAAGAGCAAACTTTCATTGGACATTTATATGCCACCGACTTTAGAGAAGAAAAATGAAAAGCGGAGATGTCGGGGTAAAAAATGATATACTCACTCCCGGAGGAGAGAGGAAGAGAATAATTCACCAGATAGGTGAAATAAGGAAGAAAAATTCGGATAACATATGTGAAGGAAAGATAATGGCGATCCTCAAAGGGTAAGCTCACATATGTAGGAGAAATTTTTTTCTCATGAATCCCGGGATCGAAAACTTTGACAATACTCTTCAAATCAGGTTCATCCTTTAGGTTTTTCGGGTCATGATCTAAAAACACCTCGGGAGGGAGATAAGGGATAGTGTCATTATTAAGCAAACTCTCAAGATAAATAATGTCTCCTTCCGAGTCATAATAATCATCCTCAAAATCCAAAGAAGTATCAATAGAAGACTGAATCACCTTAAGATCCTCATAATAAAGTTCTTTTGGAGGGAGAGTAGATGATGGATCATCATTCAATAACTTTTTGAGTAGAAGAATGTCTCCCTCCGAATCAAAATCAGCACCATCAATTCCTGGTGGAATTGAATCACTTATAAGATAGGCTTCGATCTCATCGCCTCCTGGGTCGAAACACTCATCCTCATTAACATCGGAAAGAGGCGTGATTAACAAAGCCGGCTCATCAAGGTTAGAAACATAAGAGTCCTTACTCTCGATGTTCTCTAACACCTCATCAAAAAGAGGATTTACGTCACTAGAGATGTATTCGTCATCGAATTCGAAAAGTGGGTTCAAGTAAATTTTAACATTATCTTCCGGAACGTCCTTATCGGATAGTGAGTCATCACTAGAGGTAAAATCGTCATTTGAATCGAAGAGAGGGTTAGAGAAAGTCACAGATTTTTCCTCAGAAACGTTAATGGGAGAGAAATTATCACACGAAGGTAAATCACAATCACTATCACTTTCGGATGTATCCTCAGACTCACTTGGGATTGGAACAAGGTCCTCAACACTAGACTTTATGAATTCGTCTGATTCCTTTTCAGGAATAGTGCTAAGTTCCTCATTCCCCATGATGAGAGAGTCCCCGGGCTCCAAAGTCGGTAAAACGGATGTGATTGCAATAGACGGAGGAAGTTTAGAAATAATATCTCTCAAAGGAATAGATATTTCCTCGTAATCATAGTCATCATCGTCATCATAACAAAAAGATTTGAAACGTTACGAAGGCTCGGTAGTATAAGTACCAAGTTTAGCCGCCTGCTCTAGTTGGCAGAAAGCTCTTCATTTTATTATCTCAATACTCATTCCGATTGAATTTACCTTAAGCCCATCATCATATTTTTCACATTCCCTTCTAAAATGAATATCAATTTTCCTCATATACGACAATCTTTAATCCCTAAGTCATTACTTAAACATAAATTCATCTAAATAATGTTGGCTTAAGATCCTTCCATTTTTGAGACTCGTTTCTGAAGAGGTGATTGACGATGCTACCGCCTCTTTTGTTGAAGAAACTTTTTACAAAATGATTGTATCATTTGAAGAAGTTTATTCTGTAACTCATCTATTTTATCCCATCCATTGTGTACATCACTTATCCTTTGTTGATTAAGATCTTCTGATATTAATGGAATATTGCGGGGGTTGGTCAAAACTGGAATAGCTAGAATTATAGATATGATTAGGCTCAAAGTAGTTTTGATTCATCGGTAGACATTGAAAACTTTCATGAGGATCCCCACAACTTTCATAGCAAAGATATTGTTGTGGAAAACTCAGTGAATTTTGTGGATAATAGTTATCACTATAGTTTTGATTGTAGCTCGGTTTCGGCTCATAGACAAGCAGGAACTGTGGTGGAACTATACATAACCAAAGAGAGAATCGTTCCCCACAGTAATTCGCCAAATATTACTCTTACTGGGATTGAGGAGGGTGACATAAAAGTTGGGTGTATTATCATAAGGAAAAGGATTAGGGTCATGGACAAACTCGTTTCCGGCTCCTAAAATGCAACAACTTGGACAATTTCCACCGTTAAACGGACCTCCACACCACGAGCAACCAAAATGGTTATACGAAGACATGTCGAAGAATTAAACAGATAAGAGGATAAAGAAGATAATAATTAAACGATATTAGAAGATAATTAGTAAATTTTCAAATAGAAAATAAAAATAAGAAAGAAAAATATTTTTGGTATTTTTTTAATATTTATAAAAGAAAAGGAAAAATAAAAATTAAATGGAAAATATTTTTGGTTTTTATATTTTAATAAGTACGAGAATAAACTTTCCGAAGAAAGGATCTTCAAAACTCGAATACAAACAATCACACAAAAATCGCTACACCTCTCCCCGGCAGCGGCGCCATTTTGATGTTCGTCAAATACAACCCACAGAATATAAAATATCAATACTATATATATAGATAATATAGATATAAAAAATATAATTAATATATAAAATATATATATATTATATATAAAAATAAATATATAAATATAATATACATATACTATACGTAAGCTAAGTTATCATACTAATTTCTCTTAGGAAAGAATAATATAGTAAACAACACGGGATCGTTCCCCTCGGTGAGAGTTTGGGAGAGGGATTGTTTTTTGTGTTTTTTTTTTGTTTTGTGAATGGAAATTTACGAGTAGTCAGAGAATTGAGCTTGAATGTCATAAAAGATTAAGATTTTGGATTCATTTCTACTATAAAAAATGCAAAAACATATAAAGACAAGTAAACAATTAAAGCATTTAAAGATTAAGCACGAAAAACGTTAACGGGAATTCAAAAACGCGACATTTAAGCAAGTAAATCAAATTTTAACCCTACAAATGCAAATTTAATTTCTAAAAATCCTAAATGAATAAAAATAATTTTAGAAAAAAGAATTATATTTTTTTTGATTTTTATTTAATTTATTATGAATTAAAAATTGTTTTAATCTAAAAATATTATTAAAAATACTAAACTAATTTAGAAATTTCTGAAAAATTCTATTCTTAACTATTTGAAAAAAAATAAAAAAAAATGCTTAATTAAATAAGCCCCACAGAGAAGCTGTTAAATAACAAATAAAGCTTGATAAGCAAAACTGTAAATTAAAAAGGTTAAAAGAATTAAAGAATGGCGATCTAACAAAAAAGACCCAAGGGTAAAGTCGGCAATGAGGTGTTGTTAAAAGTGTGGGAAGTTAAGTAGAGGTCACGGGTTCGAAGACCTGAACTTCCCTATACTCCAACATAATTATTTTTGATTTTTATCTTGAAAAAGCTAAAAAGCTAAGAAAAATAAGCAACTTTAATAAAGACACTTTTGACAAAACTCAATTTTTAAGCTATAAAAAAGCAAAATCAAAATGACAGTTTAGTAGCTTAAGCTTATCATTTGGTTCAACTGTTTGGACTTAATGTGGACATAAAAGCCAAGACGACTCAATAGCTAAAACGATTAACACCTAAACCTAATAAACACTAAGGACATGAAATAAGCAAACAAAATAAGCTAAAAACATCAAAAAGAAATAAAATAGTTAACTCTAAGACATAATTTTAAGACCTTTGACTCTGCTTTAAGCTAAGATTTTTTGAAGATTAAACACTTGAAATAAGCTGTAAGCTAAAAACAGATTGAGTCCTATACCTAATAAGCTCTTAGGAATTAAAAATAAGCAAACAAAAAGATGAATAAGCACTCATAAAGCAACTAGACAGAGGACACTTTAAACAGATAAACAGGACTAAACTATACTTTTTAAGCTAATATTATGAACAAAAAAGCAGAAGAAATAAGCTACTAAGTAAAAACAGATTTAGATTAGGACTAATTTGACACAATTAAGCTGAAATTTAGAAAAATGGTCAAGTTGATAAGCTAGATAAAGGACTTGAAATGTGACAGATACTACTACTTCTATTAGGACTTTTTGAAATGAGATGACACTTTTTAAACTTAAAAATAAGACTCTAAAGCTAAAATGACAAACTGAAAACTAAAAACAGATTTAGCCTAATCTTCAATAAGCTAATGCCAACAAAAAATAACCTTAATCAAGCTATAAATTGACCTTAACTTTTCTGCACAATCAAACCTGAAAAACTTAGATTCTCTAGACCATTTTTGACAATTGGCTTCAAATAACTAAAACTAAACTAAAATAGATTCATTATGATAAATTTTGAGCCAAATTGAGCTTGAAAACAATACCTTATTTGCATATTAAAGGGCTTAGCTGAATAAGGTTTTTTAGGAAACCATAAAAATGACAGATTTAAGATACTTATGAAATAGACTTAAAAACTTAATTAAACTAATATTAAACTTACTAAACTAAATCCTAACACTTATTATGAGCTTATAAAGCCTGTCCTAATGACCAAAAATAGCACATGCAGTTTTAACTGCTTGTGCCAAACACCCCTTTAAAATCTAAAAAGCACTTTTAACCTTAAAACAGATTTCAAAAATTATTGAAACTTGAAAACAGATTAAGCACAATGTATATTAAGGACATTTAAACAAAAACTTCAAGGAAATAAGCACTTATGTATAAGCTAAACCTTTATGCATATTTTTGGTTTTTCAAAACAGTTTTGGCTAAAAATTAATGAAAGCCTAAGACAGATTAGAAGAAGCTATAAACTATATTCAATAAGCTATATTAAGATAGAAAAAGCACAAATAAGCAGGAATAAGCAGAAAATAAGCAGATTAATAAGCTGAAAATGCAAATAAGCTAAAAATAGGAAAAGTGAACATACCAAATCCTTTGCACAAAACAAGGACAATAAGGCTCTTAAGAGCTAGTCAACAAGCTCCAGCTTATCATAGATAAGCTAGTGTGGTCATAAAAGCCCTTCCCAAACTGGCTTTTCTTCCAAAATAAGCTGAGGTAAATTTTGGGGAGAATTAAAGAACAACAATTAAGCTTATGAGAGAATTTAACTGAGTAATTCTAGATTATGAGAGCTTATAAGCTTCTTAAAACATGATTAAGTGAAATGCAATTAAGTAAAACAGAATTTAAAAGACAGAATTTGTATAAATTTGAATTTCATTAAAACTTAAAAGATTACATTAAACTTGAAAGGAAATTACATTAAGCATTAAAATAAGCAGAAAATGAGCTAAAAATAAGACTACACTACTCCTAATCTAATCCTACTCCTAGATGATTTTCTCTGTGTAATTCATGTGCTATTTATAGCTGTGAGAAGAGTCTTCTAGACCTTGAGACGCTCCTCTCTTCCATCAATCCAAGCCCTTGATTCGAATCCAATCATTAATCAACCCTTGGATCACTCTCCACGCAATTCTGACCAATAGGAATGCATAGGATCGCCAACGTGGACATGTGATGTCAGGCGTGTCAGGGGTGAGCTTCTAGAAGCATACGAGCGTGGGTGAGATCGTAAGAGTGGGTTTTACCCTGTGTGTGTTTGTTGTAAAAACGGGGAGGGAAAACAGGGACGATAAACAGTAATTCTGACCTATTTGTTTTATAAATTTGACTTTGACCGGTTTATAAGGATTGGGCTTTGACTTAAATTTGGGCTAGGACTTATGGATTGGGCTTGTGGGTTTTTAATAAGTATAAGGCTTAAGGTTTGATAAGTATAGATCTTAATGGGCTGACCCGACCCATTAAAATGGGTACGGGTTGGTCCATTAAGGATGTATACGCATTCGGCTATGTTTTCTTGCACTCTTTCCATTCCCGTGCTCGGTTTTGTCCGTTTTGCATTATTTTTGTCCTTTTGTTAAATATCCAGTACCTGCAAGACATAATTCATAAAATACACACATACAATGCATTTTTCATCTGTTTTAGGTCATTTAGGGTCGTTTTATTAGGTAAAAGGTATGTGTAATTAGGCACATACCAAAATCCCCCATAGTAAACTATTGTCGTGTCCTCACACAATGTCCTAAATACACACTTAGAAAACCAAAAATTTCAACCCCCTTAGACTAATTACCTCGAAAAGTAGCTAAATGTTCATCTAAGGGGATTAAGAAATCACTAGTTTTGAAAAGCCCCTCGTTTTACAATTTGTATGCTTTTACTATTATTATTCATACATATCATAATTTTACGGAACAAGAAACACTAAAAGGATAAATTCATCGTCCTTGCTTTTTCACCCGCCCCAAACCAAGCTTAAAACGAAATCATTGTTAAATACAAGTTAAGATGCTAACACTACTTATAAATGCTAATTGTGGATGCATAGCTACTTCCTGCTCCCTTATTCCTAAATCCTCTAAAGATTTTATTATCATTACTTTTTGTGACAAATAAGTTAATGTCTTATTCATATAAAGTAAACCCGGTTTAGACCATAATTAGTTTGAAATCCTTTCCTAAAGAGACGATATGGTGAGAATAAGGTCAACATTACGGTTCTAATTTCGCATGATTTAGGGGTTATCCTTTTTAGATAACACTGGAGTCGAAATTTGGCTTTATTATTATTATTATTGCAACATTATTAAACTTCTGTCCTTTAAACAACTGCCACATCGGTATGCGAGCCGACCATGGTCCAGGAGTCTTATTTCGACCTCGGTGATCCTCGACCTTTTTGAAGGCTGCAACATCGGTTGTGAGCCGGCAAGATGCATGGGAGGATCCTATACGGCGTATTGGGGTCGTATCAGTAGCAGTCAAGATTGACTTGACATGATCCCTCTAGTTTGTCTTAATAGAACTAGGTAAACTTCCAAATCCTCTTTCCTATAGTACCTTGCTCATTTACCCGATTTGAGTCTCCAAAGTTTTGATCGAGGCTCGTTGGTTTCTGATTCAGCTGTGTTGTGTGGAGGCTGCGGATTCTTAACATGTTGGAGTTGTCCTCATGTCTTTTTGCTGATTCATTCATAAACTTACTCAGTGATTCTTTCATTGATTGTCTTCGTTCTTGATACGAAGGGTTTGCATTATTCTTTTAGTTGAATCCCGGAGCTGCTGCTCTATATTGCCCTCCTTGTTGGAAAGGTACACCAAGTTGAGTATAATATGCTTCTTCAAGGGTGTTAATACAAATAATGTCTAAAAATATTATATATATTTTTCGACCTCTCAACGTTTTGATAATAACAAAATGTAAAAATATTTACGATAAAATTAAACGTTTACAAAATATTAATCGTAAAATTCCATTTCTAAGATTAGTAATCACTTAAGGTATGAACAAACAAATCATTAAGCATGATTAGTGATCAAATGAAATATTTTTCTCTTATCCATCATATTTTTATAAAAGTATTTCACAAAAATAATTATACAAAATATTTTCTAATTAAAAGAAAAGTTTTATTAAAAACTTAAATTTCAAATTCAATTTTTTCTCCAAAATAGAAGGTTCCATAACAGATATAACATTCTCCACAAAAAGACAAAAACAGGAGCGTAGTCTACTCGGCGGCCCCCTTATAGGCCTGGCGGCCCCTAGATATATCTGGGATCGTCGGGACCGCTCCTAGTGACCGTTGGGTTTTCCTGCCTATAAATACTGCTCCATTCCTTGCAGAAAATCATACCTCTTAGCATGAAATTTTCAGATAACTTTCTCTCTCTAAAAATCTTCTTTCTCTTTCTAAATCTCTTAATCACTAACATTCTTAGATCTTGTTTCAAGTGATCTAATGTCTTCTTCTCATCTCTCCTTTCTCATTCAAGTGCAAGAGAAGAACATTCGTATTCGCCAAGAAACGAATTGTTATTTAGTTATCTCTCCTCTCTTCTTCTAAGTACCAAATCTCTATTGTAATCATCTTGTGTATTTGTGTGATTCAGATAGTGTGTAAATCCGATAGTGTAGATCTTGTGATTGTGTAGTGATTGTGAAGTGGTAGATTGGTTCTAGCTAAGATTAGGACTCGACATTTAGCTTAGTGTCAGAAAATAACATAAGCAACGTATAAACGGTTTTCTTCGCTTGAAGGGAGCTTGTTGACATAGTGAAATCTCGAGTAGGATACTCAGGGAGTGAATTAGGGCGAAGAAGAGCTTTGTAGATGAACCACTATAAATCTTAGTGTCTTGGTTTGATTGTTCCTTCTCTCATCTCTTTATATTGTTGTGATTGTTATTTAGCATTAGTATAGTTATTTACTTTGTTGATTCATATTGTTAATTGGTAAAAACATACTACTCGAATCTAAGTATTTTAAAAGCAAACTTTTAAAACGCCAAACGAACCTGTAAACTATTTAACCCCCCATCTAATTTTTGCAATTGGTATCAGAAGCCAAGGACACTCAAGATTTTAAAATATATTGTATTTTAAAGCTTGGATCGATCTATGAATTCTGATAAATATCTAGAAGGGCAATCCATGCAAAGACCACCACTTTTTGAAAGTGATAGTTTCATTTAATGGAAAAATAGATTCGAGATATATGTTAAACCAAAAGATCTATATCTTTGGCATGTTATTACCAACAGTGATTTTTAACCTATTGTACAAAATCCGGAAACCAAATTAGATGAGGTTATCCCTTTTGATGAACAAACCGATGATCTTAAAAAGAGACTTGCGAAAAATAACAAAGCTAAAATGGTTATTTATAATGCTTTGCCTAGAAAAGAATATGAAAGAATTTACATGTGTAATACGGCAAAAGAAATTTGGAAAACATTGTTAATCACCCACCAAGGTAATAGTCAAGTCAAAGATAATAACATCGACCTATTGGTTCAACAATATGAACAATTCGTCATTTCCAAAGACGAATCTATAGATAGTGCTTTTGTTAGATTTAATACTATTATTACTAGTCTAAAAGCTCTTGATGAAGGTTATTCTAGCAAGAACCATTTTAGGAAGTTTCTTAGGGCTCTACATCCTAAATGGAGAGCAAAGGTCACGGTGATTGAAGAGTCGAAAGACTTAACGTCACTATCTCTTGATGAACTTATCGGGAACCTCAAAGTTCATGAAATGATCATTAAGAAAGATTCCGAAATAGTCAAAGCAAAAGTTGAAAGGAAATCTCTTGCTTTAAAGGCTAAGAAAGAATCTAGTGATGAAGAGTGTTCGACTTCTGGAAGTGAAGACGAAGAGTATGCCATGGCGGTAAGAGACTTCAAGAAGTTCTTCAAAAGAATAGGAATATTCGTGAGACAACCTCGGAACGACAAAAAGACGTTCCAAAGAAGTCGAGACAACAAAAATGGTAAAAGTGGTAGAAAATGCTTTAGATGCGGTGACCCGAATCATCTTATTGGAGAATGTTCAAAGCCACCGAAAGACAAGAACCAAAGAGCTTTTGTCGGAGGTTCTTGGAGTGATAGCGATGAAGAAGATGATGAGAAGGTCAAAAATGAAACGTGTCTCATAGCTCAAGCATCAAGTAAGGTATGTTCCGAATCCTCTTACTTTAGTGATGAAAACTCGTCAATAGATGATTTAGTATTAGATAATGAATATGATAAACTGTGCAAAATGAGTTTAAAGATAATCACTAGAAACAAAAGATTAAAAGCCACTAGAAATAGTTTAGAAAAAGAACTTAGTATTCTAAAAGAAAAAGTGTCTACACTCGAGAAAAACAAAGGAGTTGATCTTGAATGTGTAAAATGTCATATGCTTAAAATTGAAAATGAAAAGCTTAAAGAGGAGGCTCTTAAACTAACCAAGTTTGAAAAGAGCACACATTGCTGAAATGAAATGTTAAGTAATCAAAAACCCTCCGGTGAAAAGTTAGGTTTAAGGTTTAATTCATTTGGAGCATCATCTAGTGGAACTAAGGAAATAAAATTTATGAAAGCTCAAAAAAAGGCGTCATCTGATGGAGGTCCCAAAAATATGGGTGGCCCCCTTAGTGTGTAAGCAGCCCCCAAAGTAATTATGGGACCGCCGCCAGCAGCCACGCCTGGATCTGAGAAAAGTGTGTCTTTTCAAAAATCTATTTTGGGCCCTGGACCAAAATATATAATAGTAAATAACGTCAAAGTTCTCGTTGCTAGTGATAATGAAATTAAACAATTTTATAAACCATTGCCAAAACCCGGAGTTGGATTTTCAAAACCAAACTTTAGATAAAAAAACTCCACCACCCACAAAAGTCAATAATAATTACTCTCGTGCTAAAATACCGCAACCAAAAAGGAACGTTGGTCGACAAAACCGACCTCATGGCTTTCTTGTAACTTGGAACAACTTCCCACGTCAAAGTTACATGCCATGGGAAATGTGTCTTCCATTTTCACATCCCAACCAATTGCATCAAATGTAAGGGATGTTTAGCACTAACAACTTTAGACCCATGAGATATTGAGGACCAAACATTTGAGTTATTGTCCTATATAAATAGATATGCCTTGGAGTCAACTTGGAACCCGATGAATGGATTAAAGATAGCGGATGTTCTAAACACATGACGGGTAACCGAAAGCTCTTCTCCACTTACAAGGCATACAATGGAGGTAATGTCATTTTTGGTAGCAATCTTCGCGGTAACATCATTGGCAAATGTACGATTTCAAATGACTCTCTCAAAATAGATAATGTAGAACATGTAGATAACTTAAGATTTAACTTGTTAAGTATAGGACAAATATGTGATAATAAGTGTAGAGTAACTTTCTCTGAACATGATAGTGAAATCACTAAGGATGGTAAGGTCATAGGTAGAGGTATTAGGAAGAAAGGCTTATATGTGATGAAATTAGGAAATAAGCCTAAAGACCAAATTTGTCTAGCAACGATTGATGAAAATTCCACATTGTGGCATAGGAGATTAGGTTACGTAAATATGCGTCTTATTCAATCGTTAGCATCTAAGGAATTAGTTAG
This sequence comes from Tanacetum coccineum, assembly GCA_026074375.1. Classification (NCBI taxonomy): domain Eukaryota; kingdom Viridiplantae; phylum Streptophyta; class Magnoliopsida; order Asterales; family Asteraceae; genus Tanacetum; species Tanacetum coccineum. The sequence goes on from BQNB010073236.1 coordinate 16,713, forward strand.
AAACTTACCTAAGCTTAAGTTTGATCAACACTTCTGTGATGCTTGCAAAATTAGAAAACAAGCTCACGCCAGTCACAAGGCTAAGAATATAGTCTCAACGACTAGATGCTTAGAACTCCTTCATATGGATCTCTTTGGTCCATCCGCCGTACGGAGTTACGAAGGAAACCGCTACACCTTAGTCATAGTAGATGACTACTCTAGGTATACTTGGACTAGATTCCTTAAGGACAAAACCGAAGCTGTATTGATGCAATTCGAAATATTTAGTAGGAAAATTCAAAACCAATTAGGATGTGTACAATAGTGTCAATAAGAACCGACCACGGTAGGGAATATGATAATGAGGTGCAGTTTGGAGAGTTTTGTAATGCCAATGGAATTACACATAACTTCTCAACTCCACGTACTCCTCAGTCAAATGGTGTGGTTGAAAGAAAAATAGGAAACTTCAAGAAATGAGTAGGACTATGTTAAATGAGCAATCGTTACCACAAAATTTTTGGTGTAACGCAGTAGACACTTCAACATACATTCTCAACCGAATTCCTAATTAGAGCCATCATAGGAAAAAACAAACTTATGAACTCTTGAGAGGTAGGGAACCTACTCTTAATTACTTTAGAGTATTTGGAAGCAAGTGCCTTCATCTTATAAACTCCAAAAGACTACCTCACAACGTTTGACTCAAAGTCATTCGAAAGAGTGTCTTTTTTAGTTACTCTAAAATAGTAAAGCTAAATTATCCTTTATAAAACATCTAGGAAAATTGGACGAAATATCACTCTAACCGTGACATTCGATGAACTCCTCCACCCTCTAAGACATCACCCTTGGTGGATGATGACTTTGTGAAGGAAGGAAGCAGATTAAGGTTACGAAAAAAAACTTAAAAAATGACATTGAGGATGAAACTTTAGAAATTGACGAAATAGTCAATATTAAGGAATCTAGGAACCATCCATTAGAAAATGTCATAGGAAACCTTAACCAAAGAACCCTTAGATCACAAGCCCAAAACCAAAGTAACTTCTTGTGTTTTATATCAACTATAGAACCTAAGAATGTGGATGAAGCCTTAACGGTAATGATAGTTGGATTGTCGTCTATGCAAGAAGAATTAATCAATTCATTTACTAAAAGAATTTGTGAGTTAGTTCCTCACCTAGGAATCTGGGGGGGGGGGGGGGAATATCATCAGGAACTAAGTGGGTGTTTAGTAATAAGTTAGACAAGAACGGTATCGTTTCTCAAAATAAGGCTAGGTTAGTTGCTCAAGGCTATAATCAACAAGAGGGCGTCGATTATGATGAAACTTATGCCCCAGTTGCTAGACTTGCATCAATTAGGATACTATTAGCTTATGCTTGTGCCTTAGATTTTAAACTATTCCAAATGGATGTAAAAAGTGCATTCCTAAACGGTTTGATCAATGAGGAGGTATACGTGGAACAACCTCAGGGATTCATTGATTATGAAAAACCGGATCATGTTTATAAATTTAAGAATGCTTTATATGGTTCTTAAACAAGCACACAAAGCTTGGTATGAAAGATTTAAAAGCTTTTTTTTCTTATTAATGTTAACATGAATATAAAATGGGAAGGTAGATAACACTCTTTTTACTAAGAAGGAAAGTTCATAACCTATCATCGTTCAAATAATTTGTCGCGAACATTTATACAAGCTCGGACTTGTTCAAGACATGTGTGATGAATTTTCCAAAATCATGCATGACGAGTTCGAGATGAGCATGATGGGTGAACTTAACTTCTTCCTTAGATTACAAATAAAACAAATGGAAGATGGTATTTTCTTTAATCAATCTAAATACATTAAAGAAATGCTTAAGAAATTTGGCTTAGAAGAATCTAAACCAATTGAAACCCCCATGTCCTTCGATACCAAACTCACAAAAGACGAAGAGTATGAGTCAGTAGATAGTACCAAGTATCAAGGTATGATAGGTAGTTTATTATACCTAACGGCAAGTAGGCCCGATATCATGTTTAGTGTCTGCCTTTGTGCCCGCTTTCAAGAGGCTCCCAAAACCTCTCACCTTGAAGCGGTTAAGCGTATCTTCTGATACATTAAAGGCACTACGCACTTAGGATTATGGTATCCTAAGGGGACTGGCATAGAAACAGTAGTATATGCCGACTCTAATCATGTGGGAGATTATGTAGACCAAAAGAGCACTAGCGGTATTTGTACGTTCGTGGGATGTTGTTTGACATCTTGGTTCTCAAAGAAACAAACCGCTCTTGCTATATCCACTACTGAATCCGAATATGTAAGCGCCGGAAAGGCATGTCAACAAGCACTATAGATGAAACAAGCTCTTATCGACTACGACGTTTGACTCTACGACGTCCCGATCATGTACGACAATAAAGGCGCGATTGACCTTAGCAAAAACCCAGTGCAACATCCCCGAACCAAACACATCGAAATTCGTCACCACTTTCTTCGTGATAATGTCCAGAAAGGACATATCTCAATCAAAAAAGTGCCGTCCGTCGACAACATCGCCAACATTCTTACGAAACCCCATAAACGTAAATTGTTTAACTGTTTACGTCTTGGTTTAGGAATGATGGAACACATTCCATAAATCTTATTAGTCTGCTTCTCTTTCTTCTATCTCAATTCTAGTCCACCTTCCATTTCGCGTTGTGACAATTTAACTACTTCATCCGAAGCTAGTTAGACATCTTTAATTAGCGAAATGCAAATTAAAACATCACTCCTCTTTGTAAATTTTTGTCAAAACTAAGTCCAAAATCCCTCGCTGAGGGCGGTCCCTATATCCCAGGCAGCCTCAAAGCATTTTTGGGCGCCCCCTTATCGATATGGGACCGCCATCAACAGACACTGAATTTACACATTTTTGTCAAAAAATTTCTAAACACAAAACCAAACACACCCCTTCTCTGCTGCAGCGACAAGAACGAACAAAACAACCCAAGAACTCAAAATCAACCATTAAAACTTAAATTGAAGATCTAATCAACACCTATAATCATCCACAACATCATAAAGATCATCAATTGTGTAACACCCCCAAAAATGTGTCGCAGCAGAAATGATGTTCTGGGGGCATTACTTCATAATACCATTGCACAAGTCATGAGAGAACGACCTCTAAGTGTCGTTTGAAAAGTAATCTTGTATTGTTTACACTCCAATGCACATCAAGCTAGCACCTTGCACTTAAGTACCCGAGAAAACATGTTTTAAAACATCAACAATAATGTTGGTGAATTTATAGGTTTATAAATTAAATGAGGCGGATAGCAAGATTTCCTTGTAATAGAGTAGCAATTACAATATCACAAAAATGTATTACGAAATGCACCAAGCTCATGACATTGAAGCTCAACAATGAATGTATATCAAGTACATTTAAATGAGGGTGCCCAATGTAGATGTTCAACCCGTAACATCTATATGATCCGAAATGGTATACGTTCGTCGTTCCGTTCAACCGGAATACTAGTAAGTGCTACTTGCCCGAACGGGAGCGTCACTCCAAATAGATCTATTTATAACATTCTCGCTTACAATCCAGTAATTAATAGTTCATGATGATGGGCATAGTGGATTATAGCTACTTAGGCAAATTCGTAATATTTGAATTAAAATGTACTTGCATCCTATTATAAAAGAAATGATCTCATCCCCGAGATTTGATAAATAATTGAGAAATGAAATATGGGGACTATAAACTCACCTTTAAGCAATGCGATAAAAGATATCGAGATTAAGTGTCGAGAGACCGAGAAAAGATATCGAGAAATGACCGCCGGGGGAATTCCTAGATGCAACCTAAAAATATTGTCGCGCCATAGGATATAAATAAATATTACGTAAAGTAAATATAAATTTGTTTTTACTTATAAATTTAGCATTGTACCCATAGAGTTTTTAGTTAAAAAAAAATAATTAGGCCTAAATATGTCCAAGTTAATTATTTGCAAGCTCAATACATGTCTTTTGTAATAATACTAGCATACAAACCGACTCTACTCATTTTAGACTAATGACGTAACTTACTATGGTTAACATATTTATTTTAAGCTCTAAACAATATTTGTCTTGAACTTAAGTTGCTAACTATTGATAAGCATAAACCATATATATAATCATTTAAATGTTTGATATGCTTAACCTATAAAAATGTCATTAGAGTCAACTAGCAAATCTTCAAGGGCAAATTTTATCATTTATTAAAACATTAAGGGTTGCTTTTGAAAGTTATTCAAAATTGCATGTTCTATAACATGCATATGAAATATCAGTGTACGGATTGTCCTATATGTATTTAATAACCATAAATTAAGTCACTAAAATAAATTGAATAGCCCATTCGCCATTAAATAAATGTCTTACGAAATCATTGATCAAAGTTGAAGGGCCTTTATCGCTTACTACTAACACTTAAGGGAAGTTTTGTAATTTATTTCATTGCCAGCTCTAGATACGCCAAAACGCACATGCATTGTACGACATGTCCCCTTAATTCCTTTCACAATATTAGTTTTTCTATATGTTATTATATTATTTTGAGTCATCTTCTTCATCTATGGTTTTGTCATAAGTCTCGTTACCTTATTGACATATCAACGAAATAGGAAAGTCAGTCATCCGCAACAATAGAGAACTTGCTGGAAGATGGTGAAACACAACTCGTCGAAAAACGTCTATCGCCTTAAAACTCGTCTAGAACCCAACTTGTCGAAAAATTCATACAGAACACGTCATAAAAACGATTCTTACCGCAAAGCCAATCCGAACAAGTAGCTTGAAAAATCGACGTAAACCCACATTGATGCATGGTCGTGATCTCGTGTATGAACATTGGTTTGAACATGAACATAAGTTTCAATGAGACACGCTCGAACCCGACACCCAATGCTTCTCTTTTGAACACGTATAGGTACCCAACACTACGTATGAACACGAACATGTACGGACACAAATATCATCGAACCCATATGTATACGTATAAATGAACCTAAAACCTCGGTCGTATAGCGAGCTACAACCCACCCTCAAACAACTAAAACCTTAAACCATAATCTTGTCAGAACTCTTTATTTATATTTCAAATACTCATGTTGTGGTTTGTGTTCTGCCAAAAATAACAGGGAGAAAGACAAAGTGAAATGTGTTTTTGTTGAAAGGATAGGTAATATGTGATGTCTTTGTAAAATACTTGAAGAAATTTGGAAATGTGGGAGGATTTTAGGTTGTTGCTGCCGTTTCTGGCTAGGGAGAGGGAGAGAATAATACTTTTGGTTATGTGTGTTTATTTCTTTCTCATTATGATTTGGTAGATCGTCTTTCTATTTACACAAAAAGAGTGGTAGATGGTCTTTCTATTTATACAAAAAGAGTGGCATGGCTAAAAGGATTAAATAAACACTAGGGAACATTATAGGATTAAAAAGGATTTGACAAATTATTGAGCATGCTTGAGGTTTCTTGTCCTTGTGTTTAGACGTGCATACTGACCCACAAAGGAGGGAAACATGGCTTTTTAGGGTGGCTTATACATGGTGGTCAAAGAATAGTATAGTTTAAGTTAATTTGCACATGCTCTTCTAGAAGTTTAAAAGATATTATTTGCTTGTGTTGGTGTGATGTATAACCGAATATATGTATGTATATATAAAAGATTATATAATTTTTTGTATTGGATATAATGGTGGGTATTTGTCGAAGTATAGATGGGTTTATGGATTTACATGCATGCAAAAATGCAATTTATTGCGAAACATAAACATTTTGCGTAACATATAAAACTAAAATGTGGAAAGTTATAAATTTTCTGTGTAAAAATAATAAAACACTTGTTTGACGCAAACTTTTATTTGTTTGATGTCGGTTTACGTTGATCGTTGATTTTTAGTTTGCGCGATTTAACTAAATGGTTGAAATTAAAAGTGAACGCGTAAAAACTTTAAAATAAATAGTTGATTATTTATTGACGTAAAATGACCTGAAAATGTGAATTGTTACAGTCTCCCCGTGTTAAAAGAGCTTTGTTTGCAAAGCTCAAGTCGTGGTATCTGACGAACGTCCGTAGTTGGTGTAGAGTTGCGAGTACTTGTTTGCGGAATACTTATCTTAATCCTTTAAAAATGTGATAGTCAACTTTGTTTTCTAAATGTGGAGAGTCTCAGTGGGACGGGTTTCAATCCCTTGTATATTCTACTTAAGATTTTTTCATCATTGATATTTTCCTCTTTAATTGTTTCGACTTGTGTATCCAAGATTTGTAACGGCCGTTTAAATTTATATATTATGTCTAATATTCGAATCCGAGTAGTCTTATCTGTTCCTTTCGGTTCAAAGCGCATCTATAGCATTCTCCTTTCCAGAGTGATAACGAATTTATACCTATGATAGCGTAGCATCTACTAAGTTACACATTATTACGTTGAGGTTGAATGGGTGACTTAGTAAATTCCTAATGGCGATCAAATTTGATGGCGAATTGTCCTAGGGCGACTAGTGATGCGTCTTGACTTTTCGGCTTAGGATTTGGCATAAGGTGATGTCAACTCTATGTAGCAAGGTGGATTAAAGGTCTACTTAGTTACTATGGTTACTAGTTCAATTTCCTATGACAAATACGTTTTATAGATACGCACATCAAAATTTTGCTTTTCAAGAATATAAACAGAAATTTTTATTTTTGACAAAAGTGTTAAGGTGACTACTCTCAGCATGGCATGGTCCTTCCTGAATTATACATAGGTGATCAGGCTATGTATATTTGAGGGCTAACAATGCGATGCTCATTTTCGTCAAAATTGTATTATGTATAAAGAAGTATCAATTTTTTTTATAAAATGACAAAATGATTAACAAGATGGATGAAACAAGGTAGTTTGTAGGATGATAACAAAATGGTTTCATAAAGTAAAAACATGATAATTCATAAGGTTATGGTAAAAGTAGTTTATAAAGCGATTGTAGAATAGTTTATGAAATGTTAGTTCTTTTAGGGATAGTAAGGTAATTATCAATGATTTATAAAACAGCTTATCATATCATAGTGAAATAGTTCATAAAGTTGTTGTAAAAATATTTGAAGGGCTATAATGGTTTAAAGAGTCGCTTGCATAAATAATTAGAGAGTTAAAGTAAAATCGACGATGTTTTCATGACACATAGGTTTGATTGATAATTTAAATCATCCACAAATACAATGAAAATTTGAATGAATGTACGAATGCGACATCCTATAGAAAATAGAGTCTAAGAAAGCAAATTCCAACTTAGGTTTCACTAGGTAAATCGGGTCACAAGATGACGTAGGTATTTTAACAGTATGAGGCGGGTGTTTAACTCGAAGTTGCATGATAAGGTAACTAGTGGGATAGGCAGACTGTGACATGTTTTCATGTTATGTCATACGGTATTATGTAAAATTATAAAATGATTTAAAGACCATCGTGTCATTCACAATGTCTTGAAAAGTGTTCTAGTATTTATATAAATAACTCTTATATAAATGTAAGATATACGTAAGAAAATGTAAGTATATCTCTCTCTCTCTCTCTATATATATATATATATATATATATATCATGTAAACATGTATACTAGATGCAAACTAGTAATGTGTGTATGTCCTTTGAAAACTTTTGTATGGTGCAATGTTTGAAAACGGTTATAGTCTAGATAAAATATGCAATCTAATTCTCTATAACCTTGGCTCTGATACCAATCTGTAACACCCCCAAAAATATGTCGCAGCGAAAATGATATTCCGGGGGCATTACTTCATAATACCATTGCACAAGTCATGAGAGAACGACCTCTAAGTGTTGTTTGAAAAGTAATCTTGTAATGTTTACACTCTAATGCACATCAAGCTAGCACCTAGCACTTAAGTACCTGAGAAAACATGTTTTAAAACGTCAACAATAATGTTGGTGAATTTATAGGTTTATACATTAAATGAGGCGGATATCAAGATTTCCCTATAATAGAGTAACAATATCACAAAAAATGTATCACAAAATACACCAAGCTCATGACACTGAAGCTCAATAATGAATGTATATCAAGTACATTTAAATGAGGGTGCCCAATGTAGATGTTCAACCCGTAACATCTATATGATCCGAAATGGTATACATTCGTCATTCCGTTCAACCGAAATCCTAGCAAGTGCTACTTGCCCGAACGGGAGCGTCACTCCAAATAGATCTATTTATAACATTCTCGCTTACAATCCAGTAATTAACAGTTCATGATGATGGGCATAGTGGGTTATAGCTACTTAGGCAAATTCGTAATAATTGAATTAAAATGTACTTGCATCCTTTTATAAAACAACATGATCTCATCCCCGAGATTTGATAAATAATTGAGAAATTAAAGATGGGGACTATAAACTCACCTTTAAGCAATGCGATAAAAGATATCGAGATTAAATGTCGAGAGACCGAGAAAAGATATCGAGAAATGATCGCCGAGGGAATTCCTAGATGCAACCTAAAAATATTATCGCGTCATAGGATATAAATAAATATTATGTAAAGTAAATATAAATATGTTATTACTTATAAATTTACCATTGTACCCATAGAGTTTTTAGTTTAAAAAAAATAATTAGGCCTAAATATGTCCAAGTTAATTATTTGCAATCTCAATACATGTCTTTTGTAATAATACTAGCATACAAACCGATTCTACTCATTTTAGACTAATGACGTAACTTACTATGGTTAACATATTTATTTTAAGCTCGAAACAATATTTGTCTAACTTAAGTTGCTAGACCTACTTGGATAAGCCATAAACCATATACTAAATAATCATTTAAATGTTTGATATGCTTAACCTATAAAAAGGTCATTAGAGTCAACTAGCAAATCTTCAAGGGCAAATTTTATCATTTATTGAAACATTGAGGGTTGCTTTTGAAAGTTATTCAAAATTGCATGTTCTCTAACATATATATGAAATATCAGTATACGGATTGTCCTATATGTATTTAATAACCATAAAATAAGTCACTAAAATAAACTGAATAGCCCATTCGCCATTAAATAAATGTCTTACAAAATCATTGATCAAAGTTGAAGGGCCTTTATCGTTTACTACTAACACTTAAGGGAAGTTTTGTAATTTATTTCATTGCCAACTCTAGATAAGCCAAAACGCACATGCGTTGTATGACATGTCCCCTTAATTCCTTTCACAATATTAGTTTTTCTATATGTTATTATATTATTTTGAGTCATCTTCTTTATTTAAGGTTTTGTCATAAGTCTCGTTACCTTATTGACGTAGCAACGGAATAGGAAAGTCAGTCGTCCGCAACAATAGAGAACTTGCCGGAAGATGGTGAAACACAACTCGTCGGAAAACGTCTATCGCCTTAAAACTCGTCTACCAACTTGTTAGAAAATTCGTACGGAACACGTCATAAAAATGATTCTTACCACAAATCCAGCTCGAACAAGCAACTTGAAAAATCGACGTAAACCCAAAGCGATGCATGGTCGTGATCTCGTATATGAACATTGGTTGGAACACGAACATAAGTTTCAATGAGACACGCTCAAACCCGACACCCAATGCTTCTCTTTTGAACATGAATAGGTACCCAACACTACGTATGAACACGAACATGTACGGACACAAATATCATCGAACCCATATGTATACGTATAAATGAACCCAAAACCTCGGTCATATAGCGAGCTACAACCTGCCCTCAAGCAACTAAAACCTTAACCCATAATCTTGTAAGAACTCTTTATTTATCTTTCGAATACTCATGTTGTGGGTTATGTTCTGCCAAAGATAACAGGGAGAAAGACAAGGTGAAATGTGTTTTTGTTGAAAGGATAGGTAATATCTGATGTCTTTGTAAAATACTTGAAGAAATTTGGAAATGTGGGGGGATTTTAGGTTGTTGCTGCCGTTTCTTGCTAGGGAGAGGGAGAGAATAATACTTTTGGTTATGTGTGTTTATTTCTTTCTCATTATGATTTGGTAGATCGTCTTTCTATTTACACAAAAAGAGTGGTAGATGGTGTTAGCCGTGTATTTATTAAAGTGATGGTCATTAAATATTCCCGAGCCTTGTATAAGTAAATCGTAGTTTACGGGAATTTAGTTAAGCTAGTTGGGCCTAGTTGTCGGGCTCAAGCCCATTTGTATTATGAACCGGCCCAACACAAAGCCCACAAGAATAGTCCACTCTTGTAACTATTTAAAGCCCTCTCCAAGTGTGGAGAGGGTGTTGCTTCTCATTTTTCTTTTTATGAACAAGTAACCATTTTTTTTTACTTTCTCTCTCTAAAATCTATTTTTCTTATTTTTGTGTTTGGTGATGAAATGATATCCTAACAAGTGGTATCAAGAGCCAAGGTTGGGTTATGTGATTTGTTTGTGGTAACTTATTAGAGATTATTGTTTCGGCTTATTTTTTTGTTCTCTTTTCTATTCGAATTTTTTTTCCCATTATATCTTTCATTATAATTTTTTTTGTATCAAGAACCTCGTGGTTTAGTGCTTGTTGTTCGTTGTGGTTGTTGTGCAAAACGCAAGGTCGGAAAGAAGCAAAGAATCGAGCAACGTACTTGTTTGAATCGAACGAGTTCTGGGTGTCTCAACCGAACGAGCAAAATTCTATTTTGAGACCGAACGAGTGTATTTCTGTTTGGATCGAACGAGTAACTTTCCTTTGAGGACCGATCGAGTGATGTTCCTTTGAGGACCGAACGAGTGGTGTGTGTTTGGACCGAACGAGTGGTGTGTGTTTGGACCGAACGAGTGGTGTGTGTTTGGACCGAACGAGTGGTGTGTGTTTGGACCGAACTAGATAACCGATCTAGATTTCTTTTAGGACCGAACAAGGTCAATCGAACTAGTATTCTCCTTTGGGACCGAACGAGACAACCGAACCAGAGGATCGATCTAGCTAAACCGAACTAGTCAATCATTTAACAACCGTATCAACAACCGAACAAGCATGAACCGAACTAGGTGATTTCCATAAGAACCGAACTAGTAATTTTTGATTTTGTAAAATCTCGTGAACGTTAATTGTTTCAAATCCACAACAACAAATCACGTTACCCACTAAAGATCCTTGTTTATCATTTCACATCATTGTTTTTTGCAATGTCGACTCAACAAGACATTTATGCAGCCGGTTCTGAAAACCGCCCTCCTATGCTCAACAAAGAGAACTATGTTCCATGGTCATCACGTCTTCTTCGGTATGCTAAGAGTAGACCAAATGGAAAGTTAATCTACAACTCCATTATGAATGGTCCTTATGTCAGACGAATGATTCCTGAACCAGGTGATGCAGACCGTGAAGTACCTGTTCCTGAAACGTTTCATGAACAAACCGATGATGAACTCACAGAAGCAGAAATTAAACAGATGGAAGCAGATGATCAAGCTATTCAGACCATTCTTCTCGGTCTTCCTGAAGACATCTATGCTGCTGTTGATAGTTGTGAAACTGCTCAGGAAATCTGGTTACGTGTGCAACAAATGATGAAAGGTTCTGATATTGGAATTCAAGAAAAGAAGGCTAAGTTGTTTAATGAATGGGAAAGGTTTACTTCCACTGATGGGGAATCGATTGAGTCTTACTATCACCGTTTCTCAAAATTGATGAATGATTTTAAGAGAAACAAACACTTTCCTGAAAAGATTGCTAGTAATCTCAAGTTCCTAAACAACTTACAACCAGAATGGAGTCGACATGTTACTATTGTTCATCAAACAAAGGACTTGCATACGACAGATTACACTCAGTTGTATGATTTCTTGAAGTACAATCAAAAGGAGGTTGATGATCAAAGAGCTGAACGACTTGCAAAAACACATGATCCGCTAGCACTCATGGCAAATTCCAACAATCCTTTCAACTATCCAGTGTTTCACCAAGATCAACCATCACCAAGTACCTACATGCAACAACCACAACCCATCAACAAAAACTATAACCCACAACCATCATTCAACCAGAACTACATGCAACAACTAATGCCAAATCCCGAAGACATTACAGATCCCACAACCGTAATGAACATGGCACTTCTTCTAATGGCTAAGACATTCAAACTAAACTACTTAACACCAACCAACAACAACCAGATAATTTCATCAAACCTTCGTAATAAGCAGATTGCTCAACCGGGTATGAATATGGATCAAGACAGATATATGCAGATGGTTGGAGGCTATGGTGGGAATCAGTTTAGATAGTATGCTGGGCAGAATGTTGGGAATCAGAATAGGTATAATGTAGTACATAATGTCGGTAATTAGGTTGTTCAGAATACAGTTCAGAATCTAGGTGTTTAGAATGTTGGAAATCAAAATGGGCTAATTGTTATTTCGGGGATTGCTAATCATAATCCGAATAGGAATGATAATGTTGTAGCAGCACGGGCTGAGGGTAATGCGATTGGGAATAATGTTAATCAGATAAGGTGTTACATCTGCAGAGGATTGGGTCATCTTGTTAGGAACTGCACAGTCAGACCAAGGAGAAGGGATGCTGCTTATCTTCAGACTCAGCTACTGATTGCTCAAAAGGGAGAAGCAGGAATTCAACTCCAAGTTGAAGAATTTGATTTAATGGTTGCTGCAGCGGATCTTGATGAGATCGAGGAAGTCAATGCAAATTGTATTTTGATGCCTCGTAATAGCAGATGGTTCCAACCGGAATGAATATGGGTCAAGACAGACAGATGCGATTGGTTGGAGTCCAATTGGGAATCAGTTTATACTTAGCTGGGCATAATGTGGGAATCAAATGGTTATAATGCCCAGTACAGAATGTCAGGAATCATGCTTGTTCAGATGCAGTAACAGAATCAGGGTTTTCAAATGATTTTTGGAAATCAGAATGGGATAATGTTGTTCATAATTTAACTAATCAGAATCCAAATGGAGAATAAAGCAGTAGAAAGGAAATAGTTAGTAAGAAAAGAGCAGGTGAAGAACTTGATGAAGAAAGTGTCAAGAGGCAAAGTACTAGAAGATGATGTAGAAAAGGCAAAACTTCAACTTTGTTTAGAAATAGTTCCAAGAGATGATGAAGCTATTAATGTTGAATCATTAGCTACAAAATATTCAATAGTTGACTGGAAGACACACATTCTAACAGAAGACAAGATGTATTATGAGATCATCAGGGCTGATGGAAGTACTAAATTTTACAAGATATTCACTACAATGCTTGATGATTTTGACAGACAAGATGTGTTAGATCTATACAGGCTGATAAAGGAAAGATTTGAAACAACAAGTCCTGAAGGATATGATAGATTACTTTGGGGAGGTCTTATAACTTTATTTGAGCCAAGTGAGTAAGATGAAATCTGGAAAGCTCAACAGGACTACACATTGATAAGCTGGAGGTTATATGATTCATGTGGAGTTCATGTATTATTGATGGATACTGGAATTACTATTCACATGATGGTTGAAAAGAAATATCCTCTTACACAAGAAATGCTTTCAAGGATGTTAAGTAGAAGACTAGAAGTTGATCATGAGTGTGAAATGGCTTATGAACTTCTCAGATTTACAAGATCACAGCTTAAGAAGTAGAAGAGTGTTTGAATACATCCTCCTGAGGATTAAGAAGATTTTATTGAAGAAACTTGATGATTAATATGATGAATATCAAGTTTAGGGGAGGATTGTTGGGAATAAAAAGCTTCTTAATTGTTACTACTATTGGCTCAAGTTACTGCTGCTAGTTATGGAAGTTACTACTGCTGGTTATAGTTTCTACTGCTGGTGAAGACTGTAGGAAATATTCTAAGTCATTACTACTGCTAGTTGTAAAGTTACTACTGCTAGTGTTAGTTACTACTGCTAGAAGAGTTTTTGCTGTTAGTTATAAGTTAGTAATGTTAGTGTATATGTTAGTACTGCTTGTGTGATAAGAATGAGATATTTTAGGAAAAGATATGTATGTATAGAAAACGTGTTGTAAGACCATTAGGGTTCCTTGGTGTATAAAAGGAGACCCTAAGGCATTAGTTTAGATATCTCATCTTCACATAAAGTCGTTTATAGCTTCAATGTTTTGTATAACCCTAACACTATCAAGAGTGTTCATATTAACATATTGAGGCTTAAAGTTTGGTATTATACAATCTTACTTATTATTGTTTTATTGTTTATTCTTCTTAGTATCATAGACTAGATTATGCATAGTCTTTGATATATTCAATCAAAGTTTCTACTATAGTTGTCTTGGATTTATTAAATACAACTAAGCCTTTTACAAGCTGAGCAAGATCTATTCAAGTGGGATCAATAATTGGTTGTCTTTTGCTCACCAAGAGATTCACAAAATTGTAAAAGATAAAATTTTTCCTATCGTTAACCAAGTTAACGCTAGAGTGCAAAATTTCAAAATACAATTTTAGAAAGAAGCAGCCAAATTTGTTCAAGACTTTAAATATCTTGCAAAAGAAGCTGATGAATCTCTGGCTAAGTACAAGGCATTGGAATTGGAAATTGAGCGTCTCTTGAGAGCAGTTATCGGTCAAGATATTATGTCTATTGTGCAAAATCCATTTGTTGTAGATTCATCAAATCTCCAAATTGAGCTTGAACGTACGAAAGAACAATTTGAAAATTGTATCATTAAAAAGGAAAACGAATATGTTAAACTTTGGAATGATTGGTACAAAAAATATGAAGAATGCAAATATGACAAAATTTCGTACGATAAAGCTTATAATAACATGCAATAAAAGATCGAACGGTTGCAAGCTCAGTTGGGAGATCAAAAGGGTAGAAGTAAGGATACTCCATGTGTATCAAATACCCTTGATCCTTTGTCTCAGAAACTAGAGAATGAGAACATAGAAATAGAGTTTCATGTTTTGAATTATGCTAAAGAAAATGCTCACCTTAAGACCACATACAAGAACATGTTTGACTCTATCTCTGTGACACGAACTTAAACCAAAACAATAATTGACTCTTTTCAAAATAAATTACACGACACGGTCTATGAAAATGCTAAGCTAAGAGCCTAGTTATTTAATAAGGTTTCTGAACAAAAGGATACTACCAAAGGTACCAGTACGAATACTAAGTTTGCAAATCAATCAACCGAGAGGAAACCGTCTTTGCAACCTGTAAGAAAAAACTTTGTTGTGAGACAACCAAATGCACTTCAATCTGATCATACAACATCATCAAAAAATCGGGTTCCTCAAAAGGTTGATGAGACAAACGATTTGTCAAAACCAGTCACCTCAAGCTCTTCACACTCCAACGGCAACTACAACAACAGCAGACACAGCACCGACACCAACAAATTCATCCTCTCAAGCTACAAATTGTCCAAATTCTTCACAGGATGTTGACGAGCTCGAAACACAACAACATGGTCAGCATCAACCCGCAACAACTGCTGACAATGTTCCAAATGCATTGTTCGAT
>BQNB010073237.1:0-28145 GCA_026074375.1 Tanacetum coccineum
ACGCGAATCCATCTAGTTTTACCCCTACCAATGAGTTTCTCTACCCTAAGAAAAAGTTAGAAGTTGAGTCATGGATTGAGGATAGAAAGAATGTTGACCCATTAATTAGTTCGGATGATGAAGCTGAATACAAAATTGAGGAAGTAGAAGAGGAAGAAGAAGAGGAGGAGGATGATTTAGAACGTTGTGACGCTTTCCCCACTATAGAAGAGTTAGGGTATCGTGAATGACTCTTGAAAAATCCTAGACCCTCATGGGTAAAAGAAAAAATTAGAACTGGAAATTTAAATAATGTGAAACTTTCTTACATGATTGGTCACTTTGTGAAAAAACAAACTTATATCGATTTAGAATCACCAATCAATGTAATGTCTAGACTTTATCATAACTAAATCATGAGTAATAAGTTAGAGTCAAGAAAGAAACCATCAAACCCTAAGAAGATTTGCAACTTTGTAGGGAGGGTTAGAGATTTAAAAATCTTCATTGGTCACTTTACTTATAAATGTGATTTCTTGGTGCTTGAGGACAACACGAGTGTCATAGATCATGATTGAGGTTCGGTGGTGTTCGAAAAACCATTTGTGGAAAAGAACGGGCTCATTTACGCCAAAGAAGAAGGGACAATTTTGTTCGAAAGGAACAATGATAAAATTGTATTCAAGATGCCTCACAAAATGGAGATGTTTAAGCACATTGATTTTATAGACATCAACACCGACCATATAACCATTTATGACGGAGGATAGTGATAATGAGCGTAAGGGAGCCCACTACTCGGAAAGTTTAAACTTAGGACCTGCGTATAAATATGATGAAAGCGTAAGCGAAGCCATTCAAGGTTGAATGAAAATGAAGAGTATGAAAAACAAAGGAAGAGTCACGTAAGGACGTGTGACTCGGAGTCTAGCTACAAGACTCGTTAAATAAAGAAAAGCGCTTCTTGAGAGGCAACCTAATCTTTTATTTCCCACACTTAGGATGTGTCGTGCGTTTTAATTCTTTGCTTGTTTGTTTATTTATGCTTGAATTATATATATATTACTCGACTACTACTATATAGTATTATATACTTAATAATTACTATATACCTTATTTCGTCAAACGTTTCAACCTACGATACGATCACAAACGTTATTTTTGGAAAAACATTAACAAAAGTATATTAATAAACACTTACACATTATTTGTATTTCTCTATCAATCCGGATCTAAGTCGAAACCTATATTACTTAGGTCGTGTTCGTGTACCGTCATTCCATCTTGTGAGACCATACTTCTAGTCTTACACTACTTCACTTTACCAAATCAAGGTGAGTTCATAGCCCCGCGTTTTACTCTTTTTAAATGCTTTTTATAACTTTTGGAGTAAGAAGCATTGCTTGTTTTGAAAATCAGACACAAGTACTTTGCGTGTTATTTTCCTTGTTTACATGTTGCCTAAGTAGCGTTAGACCACTATTGCCCGTACCCATGAACCGTTAATTACCTTGAACCGACTGGCTGGTTAAATAAGCGTGAGTGAAGAAATAGATATATTAGGACTAATAATCTCCATCTGGGTTTGGTAATTCTTACTGGTCGGGTACTTGACGGACTGTACAGGCTAACAGATGTATATCATGTCAAAACTAGTTTGGGTGGTCTTTGGTCAGACATATGTAAGTGAAACTATTATATGGCAATATACATACTACTTTCCACTATTAGCTTCAGTGTCATGAGCTTAGTGCAGCGTAAATACGTTTTATGTGAAGTTGTATCTCCTATAACTGTCACATACATTTGGAAATGTTGTGGTCCATTATAATTACGTTTGAATTAAACCTATGAATTCACTTAATAATTTTTGTTGACGTTTTTCTCATGTGCTTAGCTTTGGACTTATCTGATGTGCTATGTGGAGTCTACGTGCAATATGATATCTTCATTCAAGACTTTTCTTATTATTCATACTTGTTGTCTTTTAAAAACTTAATTACGCTTTCACAATGTTTAATATCATTTGAAACCTTGTAAAACATATCCAATTTTAATAAATACAACTACTTATGATTTTGCAAAATGTCCATTAGTGGTCGTTCCCTTTGCCTTGTGTTTGAATTACTATGACGTCATATCTTCGAACATGTATTTTGTCCAGGCCCTGTTTGGGGGTGTGACAGATTGGTATCGGAGCCAAGTTATAAAGAACCATGTAGTATAACTAGGTCTGGTCTATAACCAGTATGTGATCCTTAAGTGCTTTTATGTGTGCCTTATACGTACTTTTTCTATAGTGTATATGTGAGTATCATCTTGACATGAGCAGCATTCATGGAAAGAGAAAGGAACCTGTCTTGGTGACTCATGCGTGCAGGGATTCGAGGAAACGGCTTCTACGTATGCTTGAAGGGTGTATGTTGGGTTTGTTCCAAGTGTTTGTTGCGACCCTTTCCTTAAAAAGTTAATTTGGTCTTCGAGCTCTAGGAGTCTCTAGTTAGGAGTTTTTGATGTTGTTTGGAATGCAGCAATCGCCTTAACCAGTTTAACCATTTCCTTTAAATCATTTCAGCCCTTATGATTGTAGAGAGCAAGATTCTGAATGATTTCCCAGGATTCTTCAACGTTTTTTTGTAGAGTTTCCACCGGTGGCACGATCAATGTCTCTTTTGAGATGGAAAGAGACATGATCATAAAAAAATTAAATTTGAAGCCAATGATCAATGCCATGATGAGGGACTTTTTGGAGTAAGTCATTCAAACGAGTCTATGCTTCTGAAAGATATTCACCTTGGTGTTGTTGGAACATCAAGATGTCATTGCAAAGTTTTGTAGTCCTTCCCGGTGGAAAGAATTGAGCAAGGAAATGAGTAGTAAGATCCTCCCATGTCGAGATGGATCATGCTGAAAGACATTCAAGCCAATTGCTAGCTTGATTAAGAAAGGAAAATTAAAATAAACGCATGCGCGATCTTTCCCTATTTGCAACATCAAGGTCAAGCGAGTCCACTAGTTTTATAAAATCCTTAAGATGTTGATTTGGATCCTTGGAACAAAGTCGGTGGAATGAGCATCCATTTTACACCAACCAGATGGTGTCAGATAGTAGAGGTACCACATTGTTCCCTTTAGGGGATCTCAATGGTGTTTTGATAGCCCTCGTGGCTAGGTTTAGAGTAATCTCTAAGAGTACGGATAGGATTTTCATCTCCCATGATGGTCAACGAAAAGAGTTACGAACAAAAACACAAAGAAAAGATAGACTACAAGAAAGCTACTAAAAGAAAACAAAAATCCCACTTGAAAGGATTCAAGCGAGTAGACCTAAACTAAACTAAGTTCAATACCTAACTATTCCCTAGGCAACGGCGCCAAAAACTTGATGCAGTCATCGTTAAACTCTCACAAAGAGTTTTACAACTCCCTAGGCAGAGTACTTAACCGTTGTAGTGTAGTATAGGCAAGACTCAGGGGTTGTTATCGTTATCTAGGAGAATAGGTTGGGAAGGCTTGAACTAAATCTAATGAAAGTCTACGGGGTTGAGAGAAGAGTATTCTTGTATTTTTATGTTCATTGAAAGTAAGTAAACTTATGGTTTTGAGAGGTTGGTTGATTTTAGCTAATTAAACTACTAATTATCTAAACTACTTTGGTGTAAACTATATGGTAAATGAACGTATTTACTTAAACATGCACTACTCCTTAGTTTGCTTCTCCTAATCCTATTGCTTTGTCACACTCATGATGATTTGTGTAAGTATTTCCTAAAGTATTAGAAAATTACACAAAAACGCCGTCTACGTAATATTCTCCTAGAGCAACACACAAGTAAGACGTATTACAAGGCCTCTATGAGATTATAAAATGCATTAAAACATTTAAGAGGGATCAACCATATTTGGGGTAAGGTAGTATGAAGACTGTTACTAGATGGTATTCTTTCTACACATTCGCGTTTCCCTAGACGTCTAAATCAACTTAATGACTAGTTTTCTAAAGCCTAACACGCACATCTATCACAAGAAGCAATAGTAAAAGGATCTACAAACCAAATTTCATGCAATCATAACTAAATACTAATGGATCTAGCCTAGCATATTATAAAGGAGAGAAGAACATAAATCAATCATGCAACACATAGACATATTGAATTATTAAAAGATAAATAATCTTACTCAATTAAAATATGTATTCAAGGCTGATACAAGAGGGTTTAAATACCCTAAAATCGGCCCTAGGAGAATCCAAAGTCGACTTCTAAAGTTAGGGTTCGGATCCCAAAAGTTACACACTTAAAAACCCTAATATGCATGTCACGATGGCGTCACAACAATCCTGACGCCGTCGCCCTATCGAATCTGCCTAGAGTTTCTTGAGGCGGATATGAGCTGATGCCATCATAGTCTTCCTGACGCCGTCTCTTGCGATTCCTGACACTGTCGCAAGCTTTTGGCGACGCCGTCTCTAGACACTGTTTGTAATTTCTTCAAGATAGTTAGTGTAGAGCCGTTGTCTTGTTTGTTTCTTCTCTAAATGAGTCCAAGTCATGTGTATTTCCTCCAAAAGCCATCCAAATGCTAAAAATACAAAAACAAGCGATTAAGTATATAATTTGGGCATTACTGCATGATTTAGGGGGATAAAAGACCCCTAAAAAGCGTATAAAATGACACCTTATCATTAGTATTCCAAATGGTACAATGTGTCCCTTATTTAGATGATGCATTGTACCGTTTGGAAAAACTACTCAATAATAATGATCTCCTTCCTCCTCTATCTATCATTCTCTACATTTTACAACAATAAAGATTTATAATGAAATCAAGAACAATATTTACATATATTGTTATTTGCAAGAGGTGTAAAACAAATTATATACATGAAGGAACGTCTAGAAATATTTACTTTGGTATATTACAAGTGCTAGTTAAATTATTAATTTTGTTGTTAAATAAATTGTTTATAAACTAGTTTGTGTAGTTTTATAATTTATTTATGTTCTTAGAGTTTTGCTCATATTATTGTGAAGAGTTGGAGGCATAAGGTTAGTCAATGTTGTTGATTGTGAAGGAGGGGAAAGTGTATATATTAGATGTTTTGTTGTGTAAAAATAAAGTAAAAATTACAAGTTTTGAAGTGTATAAAACTCCTTTAACAACCGACCTTAAACAGAAAGATAGGGATTTTGTGACGAGTTAGAACCTTAAAAATGTGTTAGTACACTTCAATATGATTCCGGGCATATAAATAAATATAGTGAATAACAACGAATATCTTAAACACAAAATGGAAAATATAAAAAGAAAATAAAATTGTTCATGTAACTTATGAACAAAAGAACGATCAAAAGTGTGAAATTATGTAAACAATCATAAAGGATACCAAAACTTATGAAAAGTGAATTAAGAAAATTTATATGTGAATATGATATTTGAATGTTTATATAAAAAATAAATTAAAATAAACCTTGCACAATCAAACAATACATAGAACTTTGTAAACACATTCGTAGTGCAACTTGTGTAGTTTTTGTCTTTATTGTAGAACATAATTTTCAATTCATTTCTTGATCTTCATGCTTGATAAGGCCACAATGCCACATGCTAGTAGGAGAAAACTGGTATACTGTAGTAAGGCTAGAAGGAGAAGAATACCCAAAACTTGAGCAATATTTAAGGAGCAACTTCTCACAAGGATATTGATGATTTCATCTTATAAGATGCTAAGATGCAGCAATGTTATAAAATGGTCTCCAAATGTCCCCTAGTGTAGCAGTTGGAGTCTTGAAGTTTGTTGTTTTGATATGTCCTATATACTTATTGTGAAACCATATCTCATGAGGTGTGTCAGGTTTCCGAGAGGTAGAATCCAAATGACGCTTCAAGATTACTACAATAGGTGCCATCATAGCCGAGTCTTTTGGCATATTTATCATGGTCTTCTAAGTGTGACTAAGAGTAACATTCTCGTCTAAGTACGTCTATAAAAATACACAGAATATTATATAAGAGTGGGCCGATATTATGTAGATAACAACTAACAAAACATTGTACTAATCCCCATTACAATAAACACTTTCACTCCTTTCATGTCCAATAAACCAATATGACTATTTAGAAGCTCTACAATCATACCACGTGTCATAAAACAATTGGACACCCATAGATTTATAGTTACCTTGTGAATGCCTACAAGAACAACAGGTCTTTAAGCTGCTAGTGCAACCATGTTTAACCCAACAACCATGTTTAACCCGACAGGAGCTATCACCCCATCATTAGCCATGACTGTATGAGCCCAAACAATTACCTAACATTGCTTAAAAATCAAACAACCTGAACATGAAAATATAAGCAATTAAAGTAGTGGCTTACCATGTTCATGCAGGAAATCATTGCAAATACAATAAGATCAGTGATTACTGATTACTATAGTTTGTAGTCCCCTAGCAACCGGTTCTTTTGCTAAAGTATGCCCTTGATATCTATATGAGTTGTAACATATATAACACATTATAACAAAACATGGTCAATTTTTTTATGTTTTCAAGTATAGCCTTAATATCTAAAAGTTTTCACACATAAACCTTGGATCACCCTCTTCATCGGGTTCATTCCACCTTATGGTTGTTGCAATGTACATAGCTCTTATAAAATGACTCCAAAGCTATAAACATCACACTTGCATTGCATTCATCAAAATATATGAACATATGTAGTATATGCACTCAAATATACACATTGTTTACAAAACTTAAGTGACTAAATTGTGTAATCTTTACTTTATATGAACAAAAATTTATGTGGAGACTACAAAACTTACCTCCAAAGTCACTATTGATAGTTGCAGGAGGCGTAACTCTACCTAATGTAACGTGACCAAGATGATATGCAAGTTGAGTCTAATCCTCCTTTATTTTCGTTCTCGTTAAGGCCTTATAGTTGTAAATCCAATTAGGTTAACATTCAATTGTATTGCAATCAACAAATTAATAAAATAAACATTCATAAATTCATAACTTACTAAAATAAAATTTTATTTTCTTTACTAGGCAGTATTCCAAATCTCTAAAAAGCAAGCATTCTAAAAAAATGTTATATAAAAGATATATATCTTAAAATGATCTAAAAGCTACTTCATATGTAAATACAATACACTGACATGAGGACTAAAAGCATCAGTCTTATTATAGGATACATTCATAACCTAATATTTCTCATCTTCTTACAGAACTGTTGATAAAATATAATGCCTAAAAACATTAATAATAAATCTCGGACTATTCCCCAACATTTTTCTCACATTTTGCACTCATTCTTTCTGCTCAAAACAACCCACTTATCCTCTCTAAAATCCTTTAATCATTTAATCATAAAGATTTGTTTCTAAGTGATCCAAGCTATATTCCTCAAGTGCAAGAGAAGAATACTTCTATCATCAAGTGAAGAAGTATTACACCTTAGTGTGCATAGCAATCTTGTTGCATTCATATCACATATTTGTAAATCAATTATATATCTTGTAGTTGTGTGTAGTAGCTAGATCTTGGTGATCTTTGTAAGTATAGTTAGATCGTTATGATCTTACCAAGTAGGCCGGGAAACATCTGTGTTAACTGAGACAAACTATCGCTCACGATCGTCCCGCAAAAGGAAGTGATAGTGGGTTTATAAGGAATCTTGGTATTGGCTACCAAATTCCATTAGGTTTAGTTATGCTACCCACGGGGCGCACGTGCGCTAGGCGCGGGTGTGGGAGGGGTTCAAAAAATTGGAAATCGCATCCAAAATGGGTTCGGGGAGGGGCGCGGTTCAGAAGCACATGTGCTAGCGTTCGGGCCCGCCGGCAGACGACGAATGCAACTTCGCAATTCGCGCTATGCGCCTAGGGGAACTTTTGCTGGGGGGCTTATTCGGTTTGGAAGGAGGAGCGGGGATGGATAAGGGGGGGTTTCGCGAGTACGTATTCTGGGTTTATTTAAACAATTAGGGGAGTTGATATCTAAAACTAACTGGGGATTGTGAGCAATGTTAAGATATTAACAAAAGTTTAAATGTCGGGCTATGCTATCACTATCCCGGCTTAGAGAACACCAAGCAAAGTTTAGGATATAAGCTAACCTCTCTCGGATTTAGAGTTCACTACAGAATGAAAATGAACTAACAATTTAAACATAAAGCAGACGCCTTAGGAGCAGCCTTTATCTAGCATTCCCTCGGTCAGAAAACACCCGACCATATCCATAATCTTTCAGGCAAGTTGTCAAGTCCGGCTGTACAACAGCTTTGGACGTTGTACCCTAGGAAACATAGCGGCGAATCATTTATAAGGGAATCAGTGTAACAACACAAGCCTCGGTCCTACGTTACTGTTTTTATAAATATCTGTTTAATAGCGTATAACAGTAATTCGATTTACGTAAAACAAAGAGTGCATGTTTCCCAAAAGTCTTAAAACAGCTTCTGTGTGTCAACAGAAATAATTAATCGAATAATATTGTAACAAGGATTATTAGAAATAAGAACTGATTAAGATCAGTCAAGGACCTAGTAAAAGATGGAGTTCATGTAGAAATCAGTTTAACATAAACAACTTTATTGCAGTTTACCCGTGCTACTAACGTTTTTTTCAGATCATGTTTACGTAAACATAAAACCGGAGGATTGAAGTATTTCAAAGCAAACTGGATTTGATCCGGTACAGAGAAGATACCATTGATACGAGTTTTTAACTCTTTGTGTTAAAGTCTGTTCAGATGAGCTAAGCACTCAACCTTCAGCCACCTCGACTACTGTGTGATCCCAAGGGACCGGGAGTGCGCGTGGGCCGGCTACCAACACAATGGTGCAAATCATGCATAGAAACCAGAAAATTTATAAATAGGGTTAGAACTATAAAAGGTGTGCTAACAGAAGATGTATGCTTAACAATCTCACCACCTTGTGGTCTTCACGGGTTCTTGAAAGAGAACTGTGCCTTAAGGTTTGAACCTCCTGCCATAAGGTCAATCCTCTAATGCACAAGCTGTAGGAAGCATGGAAACTTCAGATTTTATGTGTCACAACTAATATGTTATAAATGGTTTGATAGATCCTTTTATATAATGGTGGTACTGCAAGAGCGGCGACGACTGCCGAAGAGGAATTATGGGAGTCATTGGAACGCAAGTACAGGAAAGCGAAGATGCTGGTACATGAAGAAATTCATGGTAGCTATCGGTTATTGTGGTGAGTTATTAGGAGATGGTTGATTACGAATAAACGTAGAAGAGGAGTCAGGTTTAAGACCGTTATAGGTTGCTGCAGGCGTACGCAGGCGACATCCCATGATTAAGGGAGGTGAGGCGAGAGAGCTTTGAGTATGGAAGGGAGCTTTTGCAAGTGGCTGGTGGGGGGGCTATATCATGTCGAGTAAGAAGGGTTACCTCTACTGGCTGTGTGTGAAATTCAAAGATCACTTAGCTTGGTAGGAAACATAAGCGGAGGGAAGTATCGGGTGGAGATGTCAAGCGACTTAGAGATGAGGAGTATTCTCGTGGGTGTGGGGGGGTTTTGGGATGGTGTCTGTGTGATTACTGGCGTGCATTGGGATGTGAGGAACAACAAGCTGCTTTTGCTGTACAAAGAACGTTATTGGCGACCTAATTCTGGGCAATACTACGATATGGTAGGTGGAGAGACATGCGGGTCATCTTCAAGTCAATCAGATTCTGGTGAAAGGAGTGTGTGTATCAAAAACGAAGAAAGGAAGAATGACAATAAGGGTGAAGCACGCTGGGAAGTCTGGAGGTGAGCCTTTATCTCCGTAAGTGCGTGAGGATTGGGTGAAACATAGACAAGTTTTCAAGGGGGGAGAGGTGGCAGACTCAACTATTACCAAGCTTGTTCACCGAGGTTTTGCGTGCAACTATTCCAGATGCCAAAACGACTGCTTTAGGACATCAATGATCGGTAAATTTCAGGAAAATATGGTGAATGATGTAATATAGTATGGTGAACTAATGATTAGCCGAATGGTTGTTCTGTACACTAGGTATGCCATGATTCTTAACTGGGAGAGGTCAAAACCTTGTAGGTGACTTTAATCATGTGTTATGGTGGATTGATAACTTGGGGCAACCCTTCGTTGCAGTGTGCTGATAAGAGTATGTTACAACTCTTTCAGGCACAAGATATGTACTTACACAATGGACAAAAGCTGTATATTGTGGCAATTCTGGCCAACTGGTGTATTAATTCAAGGGTGACTAGGAGATGTTGTTTGAAGACACGACAACCTAAACAATAGCTCAAGTTGACTAATGAACTTGTAAAGTTCCGAGAACATAAGAAACTCTATACATGATCAGGCTCTGGCTATGTCTAAAACACAACTTTTGGAGTTTTCGAGCGCTTAAAGTTTTTTGAGGTCTCAGATAAGTTATGTTTTTGTCCTAAAGACAATCCAAGTATTATTGTTTGGCTAAGAAGGGTTGAGCGATTACCATGACTGGAATGTTTTAATTAATGCTCAATGTAATAGTTATACAAGACAATTAGCAACACATAAATCTGGCGACACTCTTTTGCTTACACTTATTGAGTCTTCTAATGTACAGGGACATGCTCGTCTTGGACATTAAATTTTAATTTCACTAAGTAATGTCCGCGATTGATTAAAATTTTAATAGCATCCAAACATAGCCATATGTGGATTCTAAATATAAATGTAGCAACTTGTGTGAAGCCAAACTTACAAGAACCGTCCTTCAAATACGGTTAGAGCAACAACCGAAACCACTTGATATGGTATAACACAGACAATGTGATTTGCAAAAATCCCTACCCACGAAGGGTGCAATAAGTACTGTTTAATCATGTTCTATTGATGAAGTTTGTATAACAAAGAGTATCTAGCTATTCATTTTTATCATTTCTGTTGAAGAAGTTAAAGACAACGGAACTACAATAGAACAAGATTTTATCTTCTAACAACAAAAACGAAGTTTTAGAATCAACTTGGTAAGCAAAAATCAAGGCTGACGAAAGTGATAGGAGGAGGTTTAGATACTGTCTCTATTCGCCGAGTATGTGCGCAACATGGAAATAGAGAGCACGAGTTTCACCTGCTCCCAATTCTCACTCATATGACAAAACAGTATTTCCGAAAGGAAGAATCAACCTTGAAGGAAATGGGTTACTGCCAATGTTTCAGATTAGTTCCTGGTATGAAGGCCTCCAGGACATGCATAGTAGGGGGGGTAAGCCATTCTGAATGGCTACTTAATCTTTAAATATGAGATACCTCGTAAAGAAAAAGAAAGAGACTTAAAGGCGTCGATTCTATTTCTATTCTATAAGGCTGGGGTTTTGGGGAACGGAGGTTAGGGCGGTTTGGTGGTTGTGTCATATATGGGGGGGTCAGGGGGGAGTAGGGGGAGGGTTGGATTAGTAGTTAGAGTTTGGGTGTCGGTGAGGGGGATGTAGGGGTCGGGTGGGGAGCTTATGAACTATGGATTAGGGAACAAAAACCATCAAAAATATATACGAGAATGGGCAGTTAGCCAAGGTAGGCTATTGCCAACTCCCTAAGGTCCAAAAGATTGACCTAAATCTGGTGAATTGTATTTTCCATATGGATATGCTGAAGGAACACATTGCTTAACATTTCATTATAAAGAATCAAAAAATCCGGATAAACAAAAGAATACAGTAATGGAATCAAGGAATGCTTCTTTCTTTGAACACATATTTCCTTGTTTATCAAAAGAAACTGGAAGCTCAGCCAGATTAGATAATAAAGTTGTCCAAGATAAGAGAAAACAAGATGATAATGATCTCCCAGATGAGAGACAAGATCAAATCGAGGAAAAAGAAGTTGAACCAAGAAGAAGCAAAAAGGCAAGAAACGAGAAATCGTTTGGACCTGATTTTGTTTCTTTTATGGTAGAAAATGAACCCACGTCTTACCGAGAAGCAGTAACAGTTTTACGCTTCGAAAATGGCAACAATGGAGAGAAGCCATCAAAAGTGAAATAGAGTCTATTTTATAAAACCATACGTAGGAGCTCGTGGATTTACCTCCTGGTTGTAAACCACTAGGCTATAAATGGATCTTCAATAAGAAGATGAAAGCTGATGGCACCATTGACAAATATAAAGCAAGGTTGGTAATCAAAGGATATAGACAACGTGAAGGTCTAAACGACTTTGATACTTATTCGTCCGTTACGCGAATAACCTCGATTAGAATGATACTTGCTATTGCCGCATTACAAAATTTAGAATTTCACCAAATGGATGTTAAAATGGCATTTTTTCTATAGGAGATTTAGAATAAGAAAATATATATGAACCAACCTGAGGGTTTCATAGCTCCTGACAAAAGGGCAAGGTATTGTAGACATGTTAGTCATAATATGGCTATAAAAACAAGCTCCCAAATAGTGCATCAAAATTTTGACCACAACTATGTTAAGAGTGGATCAAAATTAATGAAATGCGACAAGTGTGTTTATATGTGAAGGACACAAGTATTGGATAATTAATTTTATGTTGTATGTCGATGATATGCTTAACGTCTGGCAGCAACGACAATATTATCAAATCTACTAAGCCATGTATAAAGATCAAAATTTGACATTAAGTATATGGTTTTGGCTGATGTGAACTTGGAACAAAGATCATACGAACTCAGAACTGGCGCAGAGATTAAGTCAAGCACATACGTGGTAACAAAATTCTTAAGTACTCATAATGCGAGGATTCCGACCAAGCAAGAACACCTAATTTTGACACCAGTATGCATCTATCTAAAAATAAGGCATAGGTAGTTGTCAATTATAGTCTTCAAAGGATTATTGGCATGTTAATGTACTTGATGACAGGTACCCGACCTGACTTAGCATATGCAGTTAGTAGGCTAAGTAGGTATACTAGTAATCCAAGTTATGCACATTGGACAGCTATAACGAGGGTACTTCATTACTTAAGATACAATCATGATTATGGACTGCATTATGACAGACATCCTGTTGTTATCGAAGGATACAGTGATGAAAATTGGATATCTGACATAAAGGATTCTAGATCCACTAGTGGATATGTGTTTACACTAGGAGGGGCCGCTATATCTTGGAAGTATTCCAAGCAAACTGTTATAGCTAAGTCCACGATGGAATCATAATTTATCGCGCTAGATAAATGCGGAGAAGAGGCGGAATGGCTACGTCAATTCATAGAGGACATACCAAGGTGGCCTAAACTGGTAACAGCCATTAGTATACATTGTGACAGTAAATCGGCCATAGGAAGAGCTCAAAGCATAATGTATAATGGAAAGTCTAGACATATCCGTCGTTGACATAACTCGATACGACAACTACTCTCAACAAGAGTTATCTAAATTGACTATATGGCATCAAAGGATAACATCGCGGATCCATTTACGAAAGGCTTAAGCAGAGAGTTATGTAATAAGTCATCCAAAGGAATAGGACTAAAGCCCTTAAAGGAATAAGTTTCAATAAAGGAAAACCTAACCTAGTTGATTGGAGATCCCAAGATCTAGGTTTAATAGGACAACCTAATCATAGAAATATAGGGGAAGTCACGTTAATGTGGGGGAGTTACTTAACTTGTAACTTCCTAGTCCATTCCTATAACAATGTGACTTGTTGAGAGGTTAAACATATGGCTTTAATGGTTCAAGATGAAATCATAAGGCATAACGATTCAAGAGAAATCTAAAAGTATATGTTTTAATGATTAAAGTTGAAATCACCTATGTGAGAGAGAAGTGGGGTCGCTTTAAAGGGAATTATGGGGGTGTAATTCCTAAGAGCTCTTGTAGAACCAGGCTAGTGCTCATGACCATGACGGGCACGACTATGAGGACTTGACAAGGTCAGGAAGAGTCTTGTGTGAGTGTGTATTGTCATCTACGTAAACAAATGTTGAGTTGAAGGACATCGCGTCTACTCAGATCTAGGAGACTAAGTACATCTCATAAGGGAAGGTTCAAAGGGTCACACCTACCTATCCTATGCAGGACTTAACCGCAGGAATTTTGCCAAAATTTTCAGGTGTTTTCGACCGATCTCCATTCATGTGGGGGATTGTTGGAAAATATGGTTTTGCAAAGTGACTTTTTTCAAACTTTAGACACCATTTAACATATGTAGATGTCATATATCTTTGTATTAGATTGCGGCTTTGCGTTCTCCTCGAAGAGAGCTTCGCAACGAGCTAAAGTATGTCCAAAGTGGGGTTAAGATGAATGAGATATCGTGTCTCAAAGTGAGGCACGTGGAACACAAAATCTGGGAACTAAAACTATCCCACATCACCCAAAGTGTGAAGTGGGAATGGGTTTATAAGGAACCTTTTGTAGTGACCTCTAAATTCCTTTGTGGGGTTTATGCTCCCACGCCTACGTGCGCGCGCAGGGGGGATGCAGAAAATAGGAATTCTGGGCCAAATTGGGTTCGAAGCTTCTGAACTCATGCAAGCCTGCCTGACCTGCGGACACGAATGCAGCTCTGAAAGTTTGCCTGTGCGCCTAACTTTTTGATGCCTATTTGTTTCATTATCAGATAAGGTTTCCAGAATATTCTGTGTTTATTTAAACCATTAGAGTTTATCTAAAACTACTTTGTAATCAAGTTTTAGATATGAACAAAAGGTTTAAATTTGGCTGATGCTTATCAGCTATCCTGGCTTGGAGACCAAGATAGCTTTAGGCTATAAATAAAGCCTCTCTCATTCAGATTTTGATACAGAGAAAACGAACTCTAATTAAACCATAACAGCAGCGTCTTGAGCAGCCTTTCTAGCAGTTCCTGCGGTCAGAAACAATCGTCCTTTTTCCTTAATCTTTCAGGCAAGTTGTCTAGTCCGGCTGTCCAACAACTTTGGACGTTGTACCCTGGGAAACAAACGGCGAATTTGTTTTAAGGGAATGTTGTTAAACACGAGCCTCGTTCTTTGTTTACTATTTTTAATTATTTTCTGTTAATTCTGTATTACTGTTATTCGATTTACGTTAATAAAGTGTGCAGGTTTCCCAACAAAAATCACAGTTAGTTATAGTTTCATGAAAGTAACCAACGTGGAACTCATAGTCAGAAAGATAACGGGATGCTTGCAGGTGGCATTTTAGACCTTGAAATAAATAAAGATAAACCACATCATACAAATGATAATTATAAGTCTTTGTAATTAGTTTGAACAAAAGTGTATTATTTTAAACCTTATAACTTGCACATGCCAGATAGGAAAATAGACAAGAGTAATCTAGCATAACTGCAAAATGTAGAAATAGTGTTTAACTTTTAGGAACAACAAACAATTCAGGAAGAGTCAAATCTGCTGTTTAAGTATATATATAAGCTAATGAAGGTATAATCAGTACCCTTAGTATCGCAAACTATGTTGTTGTAGCCTTTATATTTAAAAGTCACCTCTGGGTTTTAGCTTGATAACAAAAGAAGTAGCACCAGATAGAATGAAATATTACACATTATGATTTATATAATTTTATAAAAACATCACAAAATAGTAAACACAGATTTGAGGTTTCAGTACCCTAAACCAGGAGGCGGTAAATTAGTCCAAATGTTATTGTTGTCTATAGCTTTTGCCCTAGCCTCTTCTGCTATCGCAACAACACGTAATTACTGCAATTTACTCTTTGGTAATCGTTAAATGGCATCATAACCAGTAGAATCCAATCACTATATTATTCTTCTTGGAAAAAATCAAGTCAAGTTAAGATGATACATACCAAAAACTCAGAAAAGGTTCCCTGCAAAATGGAAATTGACCATGCCACGTCAATATGCACTATTCTGATAATGATGGAATATAGTCTTAGTCATATTTCAGCTTTATTCCTATGGACATTATTTACCTCTGGATAATAAACTAAAACTAGAACTCTAAGGGGTCAAGTTCTAATTATGTTAGTGGTTTTAACAATCCTTCTTTATGTGCCATTGATATGTTCTTTTATTCTTGCCTAACCATGTTACTCATTTCTTTAGCAATATCGCTTTTTATTAGTCTATAGAATGTATACTTCTACTTTGTTAATAGGAAATTAGAGTACTGATTACTTTAATTATACATGCTCTTAAATCTTCAAAATGACAAAAAGATCACATAAAATGAGAAAAAGATCCAACAAAAATGGCAGCATAACAAAACTTTTTTGTGTCAGTTATAATATCAATCTACAAAGAATTCTATGCAATTTTTGAAGTATGAAAATAGCCAAGATGTTATAAAACAACAAGCCTAGTAGCACAATAAGAATAATATGCAACAGTATATAAGAAAAGATAGAACTTATTATTGGTGTATCTCAAATTACATTATGTGCCTTTATTTATAAGGAGCTCAATATCAATGGTATTAAGTATAATATAGGAGTTACAAGACCAATCATAATGGTGGATGTTATAAGACCAATCATAAATGTGTAGTTTAATAGTTAGGGGTTATGAATGTGTACAATCATACCACTTATATTCACGACATTCCCCTTTGATTGTACATCATTCAAAACAATTTGGCTCGTAAGGGAGAAGAGTATATTATTCTTTTTTACGCTTTGGATACCGCCTCATTAAAAACCTTGCTAGGAAAAACTTAGTGGGAGAAAACCATATCTAAGGAAAAAAGAGTGTGGTGCGTATATTCCCCCTCATGATTTCTTTAATTAAGCTTGTTGAATAACCTCATTCCGATGCCATATACCAATTTCTTAAATGTTGAGGTAGGGAGTTCCTTAGTAAATAGATATGCTTGATTGTCGCTTGAACGAATCTTTTGAACAATAATATCACCATTCTCTTTCAAGTCGTAAGTAAAAAAACTTTGAAGAAATGTTTTTGCATCTGTCACCTTTAATAAACTCTTCCTTCAGTTGAGCAATGTATGCCGCATTACCATGTGAAATTGTCGGTCCCTCATTTCCAGCAAAAATACCACAAGATTCACCTGTAGTATAACATTTTTTAACCAATCACATTCTCGTCTTGCTTCATCTATTGCTGAAACATTCTACATGATTAGATGAAATGGCTGCAATTGTTTTCTTTTATGGAACGCCATGAAATTATAGTACCACCATGTTAAATACGCAAATAGTTTGAGACCGACCAATATGAGGGTCATACCTTGAAGATATCGAAATATCTTGCTAATAAGTTTGAAGAAAAGAATATATTCAGTCGTGTTTGACTAGTTAGAAACATCAATGATCCAATCGCACTTAAATAAGGTACTTCTAAACCAAGAATATCTTTGTCATCTTCGGGACCAAGAACACTAAACAAGAACAACAAGATAGTTAGAATGGAGGTAATACTATATTTAAGATAACTATTAATACTAAGAGATATGGACATCCATTCTATATATATCCATAACACCCTCCTCTGATATCCATTTGAGGATTATGCCTCATTAAAACCTTACTAGATAAAACCTAATGGGACAAAAAACTAGTAAAGGAAATAGAGTGCATAATTCCTTAATACGCTCAGGGATGTTGCCTAATTAAAAACCTTTCTGAAACACCATGTGGGGACAAAACTAATGCCAAGGTAAAAGAATGCAACGTGTATTTTCTCACCTCCTGATGATCACATCACTTAACCTCATTAGGTTATTGAAATGTCTCGATAGAATGACATGAGTAAATGCTCTCTACATATTATCACATATCTAGTTTAAGGATTAAAATACTTTATACATCTCATTTAAGTAAATCATTGTACTTCACAAGTGATTCATTGCCAATACAAAGCAAAGTGAATGATATATTATATCATGTATGACAACTAGTGAGAATTTTAAATGTTTCATATGTATTTCATTTCAGTATCATATTTCTAAATCGATATTGTGATCACCATCTTTTCAATTCAAAGAGGTTTTTTCAACGTCATGTGACCTCATAACCGTAAGAATTGTTATCCATATACAATTATAACTTTATCTTTAGTTTAAATTCAATTTATATGTATTCAATCGCCTTTAACACCTAGATTAAATTGTATGAAACTTCAAACATATTCAAATATTAATATGTTTATAAAGTTTATAGGAACCAAAATTCTTTATTTGGCACAATACTATACATTAAGGAAATTAAAACATGATTCACTTAATACAATCAAACATTGTTCTCGAGAACTTTCTTATATGCTTTAAGCATTAAAATCAATAGCATGCTCCATGCATTTTAAATGTTATAATGAAATTTCAACCTCACATGAGCTCTATTCATTATTGGATTCATCACATGCGAACATGTATCCGCATGATCATTTCCAAGTCTTTGAGAAAATATACGTGTGACATCATTTATAGTTTAATTTCATTTTACCATAAAGACCGGTGAATATCGAATAATTTTACACATTTATATGTACGGTCTTCAAGTCCCAATAACCATGTCTCGTAACAAGAGACTGCAATCTTTCATTAGTTCTTTGCATATATTTACATCTTTTGGCCACTCATTTATACATATGCACTTCGTGCATGTATGCTTCCACAATCCTCACCATGATTATAGCGCTATCTTATTTATTTATATAATCATTACCATGCTCTTTATCATATAGAATAATACTATCAACGTTGATTCATTACTTTTCGATTTCACACTTTACTAGACATTATATTATATCATATATATTTGTTGAGATCTTATAGTTTTTTACCTCGATTTGACCATCCTAAGATTCTTGCTCTATTATATTTATTAATTTGAGGACTTTTAATTTGGAATCGATTGGTCTATCATGTTGCATGCATACCATAGACTATTTTTTTTTGGGAGAGACATTGTAATTGGAGCATTCGCAGCGTGTATATGATCTAGTCACTTTATTTAGGTCACTAAACATGTCTGGCAATTAATAGATCTGGAATATTATTTGTCCCTTGAACTTCATGTTCATATTCATTACTGTGAGGATATCATAATTAATTCCATGTTTCTCGCTGCTCATTCTCCCCTGAATGAAATTATCAAATACTACATCCCATTTCATGTGTTGTGATGGATTTACTATGATATATATCACACGTTTGCAATATCTCACATGGGAACCATAAGGTTTGTGACCCAAAACCATTATAATAGGGAGTATTCATTATATACGGTTGGCAAGATGCAAATAACATGCCCCATTAACTAATAGTTTTGTTCTCACAATTATTGGCTTTCCAATCAAATGAAAGCGTTTTATAAATGTTTCAACAAAAGCAATTCACGTATGACCATAGGCTACTTTTAAGTTCAATACTTATTCCAATAATTTCCCAATATTGTAAGTATTTACCACCATTCTCAAATATATATTTTGAAAAACCGTTCTCGCATTCTATAAGTCGAGCTACTAATCACGCTAACTTTTAATTGTGTCTTTGATCATTTTGACAATGCATCTATTTTAAAACTCAAAATGATCTACATGACGGATGTATAGGCCTACATATACCCCATTTATCTTCTTTCCAAAAATTATAAAACAAAGTCCTTACTTTAATTTGGTGATGATAGATTAACAATTAACTTCCAATGAGAACAATAATATCTATCTTTGAAGAAACTTATGGTTCTTCTATGCAGTTCGCATCATATAGACATGAGATGGTCTGAGAGGTCATGCCAATTACTACAATAATCTTGGCTCCAATAATATGAAGAGCTCATATATTTCTATTAGTAGCTCTTTTATTTTTTTTCACACACAGTTTAATATAGTATTCGCATTAGCGTATATCATTATCAAATAATAAAACACAATCTATACAAGTAAATCATGTCATTAATCGATTAACCAAGTCATTTCTTACAAGGTACAATTTATCTAACTTATAACGTTCAAATAAAATGAAATACTTCTAGCAGTATTCATGGAATAATGCAAAAATGATAGCACATGGGTGAAGGCAAACTATAGAGTGCATATCAAGTAGAAATTAGATGTTGATTACTGTTAGACTTCATACGAATAAATTAGTTGTAATAAAATCGGACTAGCTACATCAACATTTTGGGAACTATTTTTCATTCACATAGTAATAATCACATTTTTTTAATTTTCTTCATGGTCGACTACGTCTTCATCAAAATTTTCATAGTATAATAGCCTTTACTTCAAAATTGATTCGAATCGTAGGATGAGTTGTGACCAAATCAGTAGCATCAGATTCAAATTTTATAAGCACAATCAAGACTATATAAGATGATAAATAATCATCAAGTGTGTTGCATAAACCTTAATAACCTAATTAAAATCCTAGTTTAAAACAAAAAAAATTGATGTCTTAGTCTCTTACATGTTAAACCGGGTAAACAGATCGAGAAACTATATTTGGAATAACAACAAAATACATGGTTTATGTTAAGAGCTTATGCATCATAACATGTAAGAATATGTATTTGAACTATATATTAAGGGTTATCTTATAGATACACAACTAGAAGTCAAGTAAAACAAAGCTTTTAGCAATTAAATAGAAGATGATAGTCAACATACTGAATATAAAATAATATTATCATTAATTTCATAAATATTTTATGACAAATTTTTTAGAAAAAGTCTTCTTCCAAACAGGCCAACAAGTTCTATAACTTACAAATCCAATAGTCACATGCACAAATTACTAAATCAATACATATGTGATAGATTTAGGCAACAACACAACATCAATCATATACCTAGGCAGTGAAACATATAATTTATCATAAATTCATGATGGGTTTCAACAGAATTCATTTCATAGATCTTCAGACATTTTAAAACCTAATGCAAATTCTAGTATATTAAAATAAACATATTATAACAAACAAAATTTAGTTGCCATAACATCATTTACGCAAAATTAACAAAAGAAACTCGCTAAAACTGAGTAATGGTAATTTTCACTTTATTACCAAACATGTGTAATTGTTTTGCTAGTCAGGTACTATAAAGTTTTAGAAACCTTGACCAAATAAATCATCATGGGTTACATTTAAATAATTGCATCATAAAGTTCAATAAATTGATAAAACAAGCAAATAATTAGAATAAACATATGCATTGGGACCATGTAGCAATAATATACAACATAAGACATAGTAAAAAAAGGGCACATATACGGATGTAACAAAAGGCAGGTTTAGTTTCATTCTTAATAACAAATATATTGATTTAATTGAGAAGACCAATTCATATTCCCTCTTATAAGCAAACTTTATACATAATTATAACGTATAAGTTAAATAATAGTGTATCTTTAATTATAAATTGATCATGAAGAAAAGAAAACATACCTCTATAATGACTAAAGTTTGATCTGTACGTCAAAATCAAAATCAGACATTTGCATTAGAGAAAATAGGTAACATATCAGAGCATGCTAATAATGTGTTGTAAAACAACAAACCTAGTAGCACAATAAGAATAACATGCAAGAGTAAAGAGGGTAAAAGCCATAAAATACCAACAAAGTTTTAGTTATGTCCCAACTTGACCAACGAACTATTTTTTGTTCTGACTACACCAACGTGCTTGCTAATATTGTTCTGATATGACAAATATGATAAATTTTTACCGACACCGTGGCGGCTTTTGTGTACACCGGCAATTTATTTATTAAATAACCACAAAGCACTTTTTCCCTATACAGTTTCCCACTTTCCCAATTGCATCTAACCTCCACTACAACCACCAACAGCAATGCCACCGCCACCCACCACCACCACCCGCAACCACCACCACCTACCACTTTCACCCTACCGCACCATCACAACCACCACCCACCACCACAACTTACCACTACCATCCCACCACACCACCACCTATCACCCCCACTTGCCACTGTTACACCACCCCCATAACCATCACTACCTCAAACCCACCAACACACGCCATCGCAACACCGCCAACAAACTAATCAACTTTTTCAAAACCACCACCAAAATAAACCCATCCAAGAAAACCCCACTGTCACCTCCTTAATCCACCGCATCTCCGTACTAGAAACCACCCTCCACCGCCGTAAACACCACCATTTCCCACAACCAACCTCTCTCCGTGACACGGCGGCGCGTGTTATACAAGCCCACTTCAGATCATACCTCATACACCGATCCATCGCCTTACGTAACCTAAAAGACCTTGCTTTCATCAAATAATCGCTTAATAATCTCAAATCTTACATTTCAAATAAAACCCATTTCGATTCTAACCTCATTTCAAGTGAATCCATGAATTTGTTAATCAAACTTGACTCGATTCTAACCTCTTTTCAAAATGTATGCCATAAAGCTTTCTATTGACTATTGTATATCAATATCTCTTTTTTTCTGCTATTGTTGATGTGGGGTTTATGTAGATTATAAGATTGTGCAATGAAATGGGTATAATTGGTTATAAAGATTTGATCTTTATGAAGTTTTATGGATTTAATAGCATAAAGTTTGTGCTTTTATTGTTATGATATTGAATTGAGGTTTTGTAGTATGTTGTTTCAAGGCAACGACAAGAGCACATATGTGGTGGTTGTGGGGACCTCCCTGACTTCTAAGAAAAATGGTGGTGGTGATGGAAGAGAAATGGTGGAGGGTGATGTGGAATAAAAAAATAAAAAAATTAATGATGTGGATAACTAGCCGGCCATATTAGTGATATTGTCACATAACTTACAAGTACGTTGGTGTATATATATATATATATACATATATATATATATAGAGTTAGGATCAAATAAGAAGTTTTCTTAAAATAAGAAGGATAAGAAGTAACTATAACCGCATATCCGAGATGCACCGACTTAAATTAGATGCATCTCTATAATCTTAGATGCATTATAACGCATCATAATGTGTTTTCTAGCTTTTAATTAGATGCATATACGTATATTAGATGCATTTTATTTTTTCTCTTGTTTTTTGTTCCTCTGCATGTGCCAAAATCATG
The DNA here is from genome assembly GCA_026074375.1 of Tanacetum coccineum. Lineage (NCBI taxonomy): Eukaryota > Viridiplantae > Streptophyta > Magnoliopsida > Asterales > Asteraceae > Tanacetum > Tanacetum coccineum. The sequence goes on from BQNB010073237.1 coordinate 22,950, forward strand.
AAAATCAATTTGCACAATCTACGCATCAAATTAACGTTCGAAACTCAAAATGGTGCATCTATATGAATAAAAATGAATCTAATGCAAGTCGTTGCATCTCAAATGTGTGGTTTTAGTCACTACTCACCACTTCTTATTATAAGTTACTTCTCACTGGATCCCTACTATATATCTATAACATATATATGGGGCTAACTATGAGTGTATAAATATGAATTAGTGACTGGATGCCACCTCAATGATGACATGGCACACACAATTACCATTAAATTTCGAATTTGTTTTTTTTAATAAAATTTTGAAGATATACTCCATAATTAGGTTTGATATTATCAAGAAAACCTATGACTCAAAATCATACCAATATGTGTGCAATACAGATTTTTGTTGAGCTTCTTTTATACGTTTACAATAATTGTTTTTAAGGTCATATTAAATTTTACTCCGTATTATTTTGTGCAGGCTATGAGTAATAATAAGAAAGGAGTTAAACACCACGCAGACCAGTTTGAAGAAACAAAAAGAATGATATATTCTCTAGCCTCAAAGGATTTTTCTTCGTACAAATATATGTTCTATTATAACTTGATAGATGAAGATAGTTACAGGGGCAGTGGTAAGTTTCTAATTCCATATTTGACTGCATACTTTTTAGATGTAAGTCCAACAGATCTTATCTCATGTATTGCACATGCTACCTTTTCTACCAAGTAGTTTTTTTTAAATCAACAAGTGTGGTCTTCTGTTGTTTTTCAAGACCAAGGGTCAAACCCATCAATAGTTAGTAAATTAATGGTAAGTTTTTTCATAAAGTTTGAAATTTATTGTATATTTGTGGGATATCTTTGTTCTTTAAGTTGGCATTCTCAGGGTGCTATGATGGTGGTGGGGACAAGGAAAAAGTTGAATAACAACATACTTGAAGAAGGTGGAAAAAATTACATGTAAGACTTGGTTTTAGTTTGAGGTGGGAAAATATGCCCAATTGGTAGGAGGTTCAAGTGAACATGAGTCATTGTTGAAACCGGGCTGGGTCAAAACAATGAACAATAATAGTTCAATTAGTTTTAATCTAAACGATCTAGAGGATTTTTTGGTGTTTAAATACATGTAGGTAAATTTACAGACACACTTGACGCGATTAATTGCTTATAACCATTTGAGCAATGCATAATGTTCATAATTGTTAGCTCTACAACTAATTCTGAAACTGAATATTGGAAATGCAGGAAAAGTACTTGGGTACGAAATAGATACAAGGTAGATGTCCATTAACTTCAAAGGATGTCGGGCTTATGCCACGGTCATCAGAATACGGGACTTTCACATATACATGGCATTAGGTGATATTTATGGAGGTGAAGACAAGATGAAACCTTTTCTGTCATGTTCTTCAAGTACAAAAGATCTAGAATACGTTGTTTATAATGATAGCGAAACAAGAATATTTGCAGAGGCCAAAAAGGTATAATTGCATTATTTAAATCAAAGGTAAATGTCAAAGACTCATTATTTTGCAGAGGACAGTACATTACTACTTTAAACATAGTATACCGATCTTGACATTTTCTCTTACAAAGTGTTTATTACAGCTCATGATCTGTTTTTTATTATTTAGAATTTCATAAATCACCGAAGAAGGAATAAGGAGAAGTTTTCCGACACCAGAAAAGCCACAAAGGTTAGTCGAATGTGACCATATAACTTTTTTTCTTTCGTTTTTGTATAAAGTTGAAGTACTATGTAATTTGTTAATAATGTCTACATGAATATATATGAATATAGACTTTTAATTAAATGCAAATGTTTGATGTGGTGTAAATGAGGCTGTGTACATATAATGGAAATAATTTGTTTAATCTGTTGATTAGGCTATGTTTGAACAGCAAACAAAAGAGGATACAAGGAAGAGAATGGAGAGCTTGAAATTAAAAGGAATACTTGCAATGTCCTGCATTTTTTTGGATGGGTACGTGATTAGTCTAGCTCCTCGAGTGTTATTTTTAGTTTTAAATGTGTCATCTTCAAGTAGAAACTGATGATAAAATTGGTAGGCTGGGTTACGGGTCAAAATAGGTGAGTGGGTTCACCTCAATACATTTTTTTGTCCAGAAATTAAAATATATTCATGCTTTAATTCTGAAAAAGTTCAGCGTGTTAAAAAGATTCAAGCTCATAAACTTTGGGTCAACGATATAAGCGTTCAAAATGTCAAAATAGATCCATTTTTTATAGCTTTGGGTCAATGATTTAAGCCTATAAAATGACTAAAAAATGAATTGGGTGATTTTCTTAGCTTATCAGCTTAATGGATTTTTGATAAGCTCTTAAGTTCATTCTTTATGTGCTTGGCCACATGAGCTTATTGCTTATCTAAGCTTATGAGTTCAGGTGTATAAGCTTTCAAGGAATTCAGAATGAGCTTATGAGCCTATCAATTTTTTTACAACATACTTATATGTGTTTGATCAAACATACTTATATGTTATCCTGGATTTTTGTTCTTGATTATTGTTGTTTAGAGAATGTTTGGGTAATCTTATCGAAATAGTTGCAGCTTTTGTTTTATCACTTAATAAAACCACGCGATGATCGGTCTATACCTTGGTGCTTTATTTTAGTTTTCTTTTAACTAAGATTATTGATAAGCGTTTATGTCACGAAGTTATGCAACCAACTACTGCTACTTATAACAAAATTCTTGATATTAACTTTTGATAAACTATTGTTTTTACTAAAATGAACTTTTAGTTTTTGTTCAATCACATTGTTTAGAACATTAAGAGTTTACTTGTGATATAATGCATACATGTTTGTGTCATTGTGAGCATATGAAGTGACAAAATTGTGTTATAATTCCTTTACTTGCAAAACATTTTATAATGAGGGCATCTTTTTGTTTTAACATTGATATCACATATCATTAAGAGTAAAATGGTAGAATTAAAAGTGCAGGTTGAGAGTGAGAATCCAGATTATAAATTTATTCGTTCTTTAAGTTGAGAAATCGAATGAGTAATGGACTTGATACCCGATAACTTGAGGGTAGCCTCGATGGGACGGTTTTTTTCTCGATTTAAAGAGGTAAAGAGTCTGTTATTTACCCACATTGATGCTATACAGTGGGCAAAAATTGAACATGTGCTCGAGAATATAAGCGACTCGGAGAGGCTTCATTCCAATAATGGTCCTTAGATAATGTAAGCTTTCCATTACCTTAAGTCCATGACTATGAATCTCTGATCCACTTTCGTTCAATGTGCATCTATAATAATAGAAGTCAGTTATTTACATTCTAGAAGGCACAACTATTTCACGATGGTTAAGTATAGGGGCAATCTTAACCATCTTATGTGGAAACGTGCCAGTTTAAGTAATGCTTTATTGCTAAATAGCCAAATGGGTGATGTTGAGGAATTTGGCCAACAAGAAAGCTTGTCAAATGGTTTAAAAACAGGTCAAAGAGTAATGGAGTGTTTGTAGTCTCCTACAATGCTTATTAAACAATGTTTTATCTATTTATAAAGATGAAAGAGAAACAGAGACAAAGAAAAGCATTGGTGGGTCAACCCATTTCAGCATCGTTTTGGCCCTGCCTAGAAATGTTTTCATTCAGAGTTACTTTATCTGTTTTATTGTTTACTATTTGGGTTCATCACTTGTACGTTTGGATGATAATTGCCTATGTTTCTTGCAATAACGGATGACCTATCATATTCGCATAACCTTTGTAGTTTTATTAAGGTAAATGTTTTAACTATGAAGAACCTTTGAATACCCCTTTGTAGTTATTGTTTTATTCTCTTCTATAAAAGGTACACAATTTTACTAAGAGCAACCAATAAGGTTACTGCTTCTGGCTAAGTTCTGGATATATGTGTGCACGTCTATTACTTAATGTTCTGTGCTTGTGTCATTATATGAGCTGAATTTAGATAGTAATACAAACTATTGCTTGAAACTCTTTATGATGAGCTTTTTAATGCTTATGTTTTGTTTAGAACCGGTTTACTATTTGTGTATGTGTGTTGTATGATGCAAGTTCTAAGATTGATTTATGTTTGGATCTATATGTTACTAAAAGTATTTACTTTTTACGGTTCTTGGCAGACATGCATGCGGCATGGCTATTTCATCTCCACGGCTTGTAATCCCGGCTGCCATATATGGATTGTGGGGCCTATCTTAACATTTTACAAATGATTTCTTTCAGGTATTACTCTAAACTTTATACCTCTTTCCTATATATAATTGGTTCAACGACTTGAAAAATTTGAAACAAGTATCCTGTTTTTCAGACAATACTTTAGGGAACATCGTGGTTTAGTGACTTAGTATGTCATGTAGAAACTACTTTTCACCAAACCTAATATTATTCATCAACATTAGGATGACTTTGTATGTTTTCTATTTATTTATTTATCGGTGTTCCATTTTTTGTGAGCAAGTTTGAACTTGACAATTTGACATGCTATTTAGAAACTTGCTTCAGCCAATATATAAACCGTTTCTTCTTATAGACGTGTCCTCATCAGTCCTCACTTAATGAAACCTTGATAATGACTGTTCCATCGTAAATGATATAGTCTCATCTATATTATTATGAAGTGTACCCGCTCGTTGGGCGGGTTACGTAAAACCGTCTAACGCTTTAAAAATGTTCCATCACATCGTCTTAAAAATCCAACAGTTGTACACTTAAAAGTAACAATAAAACCAATTAAAATTGGAAGCGAACCCGCCCGTCGGGCGGGTTACGTAACTAGTATATATATATATATATATATATATATATATATATATATATATATATATCTGCACAACAGTACCAAAAAGTTGAAAGTTAGTAAACAGCGAATGAGATACATAGTATACACTACATTCGATGGCGGCCTCAACTCTGAAGGATGTAAAGTGTATATCTACTCTTTTGCGATGTATCTGTAAAAAAAATTGTCACTGTTTGAAATCAGTAGCTACGTCAATCACCTTTATGTATTTGCTCAAATTAATGTCGGGACTTTGGCATAATTTTGTTTTCATGAGCATCAAAAAAAAGATATGGATTTTATAGTCAAACTCTCTTATTTTATATCTCACAATAACTTTTATGTAGCTTTTTGATTATTTATTTTATGCTTATGCCTTGTAGTATTCCTTTTATTTCAAGCATACTTACTATTGATTCTACATCGC
>BQNB010073238.1:0-32180 GCA_026074375.1 Tanacetum coccineum
TTAGTATATTTGGTTGAATGTGTTAATTAGAATGTGCTAGAATAAAGGAGATTGAGGGGATGCCTACGTTTCCATGTTTTCACCGTCTTAGGATGTAGTGGTTTATGTTTTTGTCCTCTTTAAAAAAAAAGAGGTCTTATGTTTATGTATTGTATAACGATATCACCTCGACTCATCCGTCTAACATGTCTTGTGTCACACCCCCAGACGGGGCCTGGACGAAATACGTGTCCGAGGGCGTGACGTCATCATACTTCGAACATAAGGCACAAGAGAACGACCACTAATGGACGTTTTGGAAATCATAACTCGTTGCATTATTTAAAAATAAATAAGTTTTACATGATTTAAAAGAAATTAAACATTTGCGGAAGCATAAGTAAAATGTAGCGGAAGCATAATTAAGTTTTAAAAAGTCAACGAGTACGAATGATAATAAAGTCTTGAAAATGGTATCATATTGCACGTAGACTCCACATAGCACGTCAAGAAGTCCAAAGCTAATCACCTGAGAAAACATGTTTAAAACGTCAACATAATGTTGGTGAATTCATAGGTTTAAGTTAATACAAGAGTGGACCACAAGATGTCAAAACGTATGCGACTACTATAACAGATACAACATCACATAAAAAGTATTTACTGTTGCGCTAAGCTCATGACACTGAAGCTAATAATCAACAGGGCATGTTACATCCTGTCGCATAGTATTCCTGCCCTTAACCGGTGTCCCAAACCAAAGACCACCATAGACGCAATAAGCGAAATGACATATGATCCTTTTTGTTCTTCGTTAAGTGGAACCAAAGCGGATAGGGATAATTAGTCCCAATAGATCTATTTACTCACTCGCGCTTCCTCAACCGGTCCTACCGGTCGAGAAACTAACATTCAATGATAATTCGGGTGCATAGTAGGTTTGTAAGCAAACCTTTAGGCAACACATAAACATGTAAAATCCGAGTAAAAGAACTTGTGTCCAATTTAAAAGCAAACAATGTTTCTCACCCCATAGTATAAAGCATTTGTAAATCAGTAAAAATGTGGGGCTATGAACTCACCTTGAGGTTGCAAAGCAACTAGCAGAAATGCAAATAATAATCACAGCACAAACGGAGAACGGAACGGCTCGACCAAGAAGTTGCAGCTTAACTTAACAGCTAAATCCCACTAGTTTAGGATGATGAATTTGGGTTTACCGATGGATGAGTACATCAACGCGACTCGTTGATAAGGGATTTGGATTTCAAGTTGGATGAGTTTGGTGGTTGGTTAAATAAAATAAATCGAAAAACACACAACGCGATGTATGTATAAATTCCGTATATAATATTTACCTATGAAAAATGAACAAATATATAATTCAATATGGTGAAGTATATAATAAAGACAAACATTCAAAAGGAAAAGTCGTAGTATATAATACTCTACAAGTATTATATAAGAAACGTGATTAAAAATAATTGAAATAAAATAATTTGACACATGTTCGGAAAGTCACCAATTAAATTAATAAAAAGTTCTTGCGTAAAAGTAAATACACGTTTTAAAGTTACGAGTTAGATAAATGATGTTTTAAAGACTTTACAAAAGTTATAGTTGGGAATTATAAAATAATATTTTATAATTTAGTATTTCGTTACGCGTTTTAACTAACCTAGTTTTCTTGTTTATAAAAGTATAGTTTTCGTTTATTTACGGATTTATTGTATTATTACAAATAAAAAGAAATCTTAAAACTATATAACTTTGTCATTTTATCGGGTTTCTAAAATAGTATAAACTTTAATGAAAATTTACTAAGTATAAAGATTTTTAGAAATTTCGGCATGAACTTTGCCTTTGTTTTTTTTTTTGATTTTTAATTTTTTGTATCGTTTTTTTCCGTTTGTATGACGTTTCCATTTTTGCCAAAACCATCGTTGTTCCCATTTAACCAATATATGTTGCAATTTATATCCACGTGTTTTAAATTTATAACTAGACGAGACAAACCAATTAACAAAATAATTTAAACCAAACACACCCTTAAAGGTTGAACCAAACACACCCTTACTGCATATAAAACGCAGATCCAAACGCCCCTTTGGGCAGCCTTAAACCTATATCCAAACACCCCTTAATGGCAGTTTTAAACTCATATCCAAACGCCCCTTTAGTGCCATAAAACGCAGAAACAAACGCCCCTTAGGGGCTATTATACGCAAACCCAAACGCACCCATTCGGGGCCACAACCCACAGAACCAAACGCACCCTAAATGGCTGTAAAACAGCCATCCAAACGCCCCTGTTGGGCCGAAAACACAGCAAACAAACACCCCCTTCTTGGGCGTGTATATCAACCGAAACAAACTAAACAAAACCAAACTAAATCCATCGAAAACGATACAAGTTGAAACAAATACAACTACACAAGATTGTTATTAGATTTTATAAAAATAAAAAAAAACATCCAAACTCATAAATAAATAAAAAGAGGTGGAGTGGTGGTGGTACGCGGCTGTGACAGCCGCGGTGGTGGGGTGGTTGCTGTGGTGAGGTGGCGGTGGTTGTTTCAGTAGTGGTGGTGACGTAGTGGTATTGAGGAGGTGACGGTGAGGGTGGTGATGATGTGGTGAAGGTTTCGGTGGTGGTGGTTTCGGTGAGGTGGTGTGGCTGGGGTGATGGGGTTCGTTGCGTGACAGCGGGGTGGAGGTGGTGATGATGACGAGTGGCGTGGGGTGATCGTGATGATGGAGGTGTCGAGGTGATGAGGGTGGCGACGTGGCGGTTGTGGGGCGGCTGGAGACGCGGCGCAGCAGCAAGGTGGTGGCGTGGAGGCGAGTGGGTTGGTGGATCGGGTAGATCGGGTGAGGAGGAACATAATTGGTCTTGGCTGGAAGACTCACCGGAAAACTTTTCCGGTGGCCGGCGGTGGGGCGGCGGCTGGCTGGATAATATGGGAGAGAGGGAGAGAGTTAAATATGAGTGTGTGTGTTGTTATGTTTTTAAAAATGGAGTAAAATTATAAAAATTTTATTTATAATAAAACTTCTAAATTAAATGACAAGTATAAAATAATGTGGGGTGATTTTTGTAAATATCTCACAGGGACTAAAAGTGTAATTTTTGAGAAACCTTTATAAGATATTGGTTCGGGGAGCGTTTAGGCAAGTTAACGATTGAATTAAATTACAAAAGTTTCGCCATTGTGTTCCAAATGATTTTTCCTATAAAAATGAGTATTCGCTCGACTATATTTTATAAATGTTTTTATAAGACTTACTTAAAAATCATTGTTATTTATTTGGTATCATTGGGTGTCGCGGGTAAACTTTGTCATTAAAAATAAAACTTTATTTTGAACATTTGTGTTTTTTTTTATATAAATGATTTTGATTAAAATATTAAAGAATTTATTAAATATTTTTATTTAATAAAGAGTGATAAATATAACTTTGTTTATTTTTCCTGTGTCGGTACGCGTTGTATTCAAAATTTTGCGAGACCATTTTAGTCACTTTGGGCTTGGTTTCGCGTCTCGGGCAAAACTAAAAAGTTGTCTGGAATGTCGTTTTACATCAAATTGCTTTCGTGTCTGAATCGTGAAAACGTAATTTAGCGGATCGTTTTTGATAAGTCAATTTAGGAACAAAATATGTCTTCTCGTTTTCAAGTCAAATAAGTTAGAAAAATAAGTTTGCAAATGAGCGATAATAATCGTAATTATGATTTATTATTTAAATACGTTTCAAAATTTTTACCGGCTACGCGGTAATCGTTTTTATGTGACCGTAAAAGGTCAAAAAGTCAAAAGTCAAGTCGGACCCAAAAAGTCAAAGGGTAAAATAGTCATTTAAAATATTGAAAATTGCGAGGTGTGACACATATCATCTTAGTTTTTTGAAGAAAACAAAAACAAACTCGTTTCTGTCCTTAAAAACCACAAGCAAGCCTTTGCTTGGAAAACAATAGACATTCCTGGAATCTGTTCATCTTTTTGTAAACATAAAATTCAACTCCTGGAAGACAAAAAGCCAGTCGTTCAAAAGCAAGGACGATTAAACCCGAACATACAAGAAGTTGTTAAAAAAGAAATCATTAAACTTCTTGACACCGGTATCATTAATCCAATCGCCGATAGCCCTTAGGTAAGTCCCATTCACTGTGTGTTATCCCAAAATTTAACACATCTCACACCAATAAGCCATACCAATAAGCAATAAGCTAGAAAAATAAAGAGAAGAGAAACAAGAGAGAAAGATCAGATTAGAGAGAGAAGTAGAGGATAACAAATGAGAGCAAATGTAACCAACACCCTCTCCATGTGTGGAGAGGGTCTTTTTATACCCTATGCCTTCACTTAAGGTGCATGGGCTTTCTATGGGCCGGGCTTGGCTTCTCATGGGCTTTGAGCCCTTTAAATGGACATTACTAGTTTATATTCCAAGCCCATTTAACCCGACTAGCCTATTACTTAACAAGACTAATTACGACTAATAAGACCGATAATATTCTTGTTCGACTTATATAAAATTAAGGCTATCAATCTCCCCCAATGTTGAGGTCTTCTTAGATCTCCCCAACATTGACATTCTTTGATAGAGGTTATCTTGATTTGACTTTATCTTCTTCACTGTTGAAGATATGACGTTTGAGCTTTGCCTTATTTGGTCTTGTCTTTGTCTTTTCTTGTTTGTAATGGCTTTGTTCATTCATTCTTTGTGATCTTGATAATCGACCTTTAACTTTGTCCTTTGAGTTCTGATACACGTTATCTTGCATCATCTCCTTGACTTGAATCATCTTGATTTGAATTTCTTGATCAACTTGTACTCTTGACCGACATACTCATACTTGTTGCATTCCTTTTTGACTTATATTATCATAAGGCTAGCAATCTCCCTAAAATACGGTTCTTGATTTGACTTTGAAGATCTTTGAGGAAGTTTAGTATCAACAATCTTGATGCTGAATGATTGACTTTGAAAGCTTGAGTATAGATTATGTGTAATGAATCCGACTAGTCGCTGTACATGAATAGAGCAACAATACATCGACGTTGAAATCTGCATTTAAAAGGTTAGAAATAAACAACAGATTATGGACGAAAGTGTCTTTGTCACTTCATCGAATACGGTTGCAATATCTATAGTTCCCCGTTAATGAGTATAAATACTTGCCCTGTGATCAGATAGAATTCATATGAATCTTCTTGACAGGGTTTGTACCGTACTACTGTTCCGTTACCTAGAGGCGTCTCAAAGCAGACAACACGGTAAGAGTGAATCAGATAGTTACTATCTTTCTGATTAAGTCGTCAATTTATTTTACTGGAACAAGTTTAATTCACATAGAATCGCACCATCATATCTTTCCAATTGACACAAGTTTGATTCATATAAAATCGCGCAAGTCACCTACCAAGAGCTTGTTTGATGTTGGCTCAAGCAGGATTTCCATCTTCATTGTGAATACTTAAGTATCACTCGGATGTTCTGGCAAGATCTCAAGGATAATGTGTAGGACTCTTTGTTACAACTTGTAAACTTTATGGTGTTCAACAAGTGTATTTTGACATTGTGTCCTAATGAGATTTATAATTTAATCTCTTCTTGGCTCTAGACTCGATTTGTGCACTTTGGTTTTTGTAATCGAAGGCTGGAGCATACTGCCGCCTATTCAATATCAACAATCTCGGAGTGAGATGTCAATAGATAACGTGTGTATCTACGTGACAAATGTAGACCAAGTTTCTTTTGAGATGAAAACTTGAATGGCTGGGAAGGGATGTTCATTGCAACACTTGGGCCCATGGACGGCTTCTTCAATATCAACAATCACATTGAGATTTTGATAGATTATGTATTGACCTGTTTCATGTCTACGTTATGTAGAGGGCTGCTTGTTTATCACCCATTACGCATACTTTCTTTTTCATTCTTAACCCATTTAATGCTTTATCAAAGTGTCATTACTTAGCAAGCACCTTTTTTGTGATTGTTGCAGTGTTTAATCTCAATCTTATGAGTCGGCAAGGTCTTATAGTGGATGGGGAGGGACAGATGGCCTTAAAGCGTCGAGTGGTCATATCGTGCGCATCGTAGACATCTGGACCTGAGAGGTGTGGGACTATGTCTAACGAGGGTGCAAGATATGCTCAGAGTATTAAGATGAGAGAGGGAGCCTCTATATAGATGGCACGATCTCCCGTCTCATAACTATCCAGCGTCATCTAGTATCACACCACTACGTTAATCTAGATCTAACTACCAGAACGTATTGATCGCATTAACCACCTTATGACTTCATTGACGTCGTGGGATTAATTGGTTGTTGGGTATAGAGATCGAACCATAAAAACCTTTTTCAGACATTTTGAAATACTCCACCTACATATATGCACTGAGATTCGAAATTGTTTTGCACATAAAAGAAAGAGTTGCAGTTAGAGTCTTAAAGATCACATTCTTCTATCACATTTTAATCATATTTTCTCCCCTTAATTTAAATAATAAAACATTTAGTATTTGAAATACCAATTGATGAAAATTTATGACATGAAAAATTCCACGAGGTGAAAAATTATACCACGATATTGCATGAATTCATTTTCCTAATAGCTCCCCTTCGACAGTATATGTGGGATACCAATATTTATTAAAACTTGACATTGGAATGAAAAATTGATATGACACCACAAAATGTTAAAGATGAAGTGAGATGCCTTATTGAACAATGTATATTATTAACTGACATTATAATTTCCACATTTTAATTTCAAAACATTAAAAGGCTTTGTTTTAAAAACTCCCCCTCAGAAATTGATCCACATAAAATGACACTGTAAGTACCACACTTTTGAAATTTATTTGAGAAAGGGAGTGTTGAACACATAATTTTAACAAATACTACTTTTTATGGAGAGATACCACAAATTATATTGTGGACAATTTGACATTGAAAGTTCTTTTTGAAAAATGTGTTCAACGGTTTTAAAAACACAAGATAGAATACTTCTCTTCTATTTGTAGAGTAAGCGCACTGAAGTGTACACTCCCCTATTACAATCAGGTCCGAGTTATGCACTGATGTGTACATAAGTCATAAAGAAAAATAGAAATGACATGTTTTGAAAGCATTTGAAACTCTTGGTCGACCTTCATTTACACGCCCGTGTCGATGTTAATCAACATTTCTAGGTACATAAATGTTATCGATTCCAAGAGACATGTCGAGAAAATTCTTTTTGGTATTTTTGAAAATTTTTAGATATTATATTTTGTTTTTATAGATTTTATAATTTTCTATTTCTTTTTGTTGGTTTTATATTTTTGTATTTTCTTTTTTCAAAAATATTTATAAATCAAAATAAAGAGAAAAATTAAATTATTTATAAGTCCAAGTTTCCATCAGCAGTGACAGTTGTTGCTAGAGTTGAAGTAGATGAAGTTGAATCTGGTTGTTGTTGATGTTTATCGGTTTGAAACAACTTGATTTTCTCCATTGAAATATTCGTCGAACAATGGACTAAATAGACTTCCAAACTCTATCATTGATTTCATAACTGTCATGTCTGCTGTAGGAACTTTTGTTGACATTGTGGTGCGAGGCATGAACTGTTTTGTTCAAACGTCATGTTTGACATTTAGGATCAGGCTTGAAATGATGTGTTTCCAAATATCATATTTTCTATATCATCATTTGTGAAATCCACATTACCATGGTTTTCTGAGATATCACTTTTTCAGCAAGCTCAATACTCTTAAATTTACCTTGTTGACATTACCTAAGGAACCTGCGACTTAAATCAAGACCATGTTCCTATCTGAACATTGATTGAATGTTACCCGCACTTGAAATCAAGAGTTTGTTTTGCTTTCATGTATATTAGGGATATCGTAATTGAACCTGTGTGGGTTCACTGTCAACGTTGCTTGTGCAAGAGTCGAATAACTTTCCTATAGGAATCCACCTAAGACCAACATATTTAAAAATTCTACCTGTGGGTTTCCACCTAAGATTAGATCTAGGAGATGTTTTTTCATACACAACAGAAGTCTTATTAGGAGAAAACCTATGTCTTGTAAAGATCTGCCTACCAGGTTTCTGAGTATGACTCTTTTGATCTACGGGTTTGTTACTATTTCTGGTCGTATAGGATTAAATCTTAGCACATGAATTTACTTCTTTTAGGAGTTTTGTTATGCACGCATCATGATTTGCATTAAAGACAAACTTATGACATGTAGAACAAACAAAGTTTTTGGAATCTGAAAAAGAACTAGAACTCTTAGAGTGATCTACTTTAGGCACAACCGTTATTGTTACGCAACTACTCTTAGATACGGGCAAACTCCTAGTTGAGTGATTAATGTTCCTAGGTTTTGGTTTGCTACCATCAGCAGTGCTTTGAAATCTAGCAGAAGGCGTCATACTAGTTTTTGAGTTCCTATCTCTTTCTTGTGTCTTTTTTCTAGCTTCATCTAGATAGTGATTAATATAATCCATTTTACAGATCATTGCATCTTTGAAGGATTGGCCATCAAATCTTGTATATTTCAGCATACGCTCTTTGAATTCTGAATTGAAAGCATTTTCAAACATTGTTCTGAGTTTTGTCAAAATAGTCTTGCAATCAGTCTGAGAAAGTATATCTTTGGTAAGATGCTATTTTAGTAAATCCAAGTCTTGAGAGAATGTTCTCTTGAAGATAGGCATGGTACCAAAATCTTGTAAAGTTTTTGTGAGAAACTTGAATTGTGGCTTAGTTTCTCTAAGACTGTTCATGCATATACTTCTTAAAAGTTGTGTCTTCTCTTAAACATTAGAAGTTGAACACGAAAAAACTATGTCATTGTGAAGAACACTTGATGTTTGAGTTTGTAAATTGGTATTGGTATTTGACATTTTGATGTTGTGAATGGATATCAGATCTTAAGTAGGTAAAGTGATTGTTGTTGTGGGCTGAAATCAATTAACGTTCATTGGATTTTACAAGTCTTTGATTAAAACCGAGAAAAGAAGCTTATCTTTCACAGGATTTTACAAAATCAAGAAGAAACCGTGAAACAATAATTAATTGTTGTTGAAATCGTTGTTAAAATTGAAGTACGTGAGCTTTTGTAACGATTAATGAGCTTAAAACGACGAACGGTGCACAAAGTTTCAACTTAAAATGGGTAACGGTTGATTAAAACTCAAATAAGGACTAACAGTGCAATTACGATTCACTTTGGATGACTAACGGGCTTTATTATAAGAATAAGGACTAACGGTGTAAAGTTGTTTCAACAAAGAATGGCTTAGAGTCAACAAAGGACAATGTGGGCTCAAGCATGGTATCAAACCCATTCGCGGACAGTTCATTGAGTGCTATCACCAAAAAGACAGGCAATTATGTTTTTAAAATAATTGCAAACAATCCCTCCAATGTATTTCGTTTTTGTTTTTGAATTTTAGAAAAATGGACCGAATGTAAATTTGAGCTCGCGGGTTGGTACGGTTATCACCGGTTCAATGTGGATATACCATGATGATCAAACCAATGTGACGATCATGAGGGTATACATTATAAGTCACGTAGATAACCGTCACACGAAACCAAAAAACCCAAAAAGAGTTAAAACCGTGAGAGTTTGTGCTTGTGAAGTTGGGAGTTTGGTTACTTCACAAACTGCTAATTCGGTTCCTTCGTTGTTGCGAATTCGGTTACTTCACAAACTGCTAATTCGGTTCCTTTGTTGTTGCGAATTCGGTTACTTCACGGATTTCGAGTTCGGTTATAAGACAATGTTGCTAATTCGGTTTGTAATTAAAACTGCGTATTCGTACAACAAAGGGAAACTGCGTATTTGGTCCTTCTTTGTTTCATATTCGGTTCCTTCTTCACTCTTGCGAATTCGGTGTCCTTCATAAAAAACCAAAAACGTACACCGTCCTTCCTTTTATCTTCTATGGAAACCAACAAAAAACCCAACGGACAAGAAAGCTAAAAGTATGGATCTTGTCTTTCGTGTGTTTCAAACTGTGTGGACCACTAAGGAAAAATAAGCAAAGCAAAATAAGCACATAAGGCTTTTAAAATAAGCTAACTAAAGAAGCTTAAATAAGCTCCAAAAATAATCCAAGTTTACCCAATAATTTGCTAACGAAAATAAGCTAAAAAGAGACTTTAGCTAAAAAACTTAGGAGCACAAATAAGTCATGAAAGAGTTGGTACAAATAAGCTTGTAATAAGCAGTTAAGACCTCAAATAAGCCACGACAGATTTGAAACAGAGAAGAAGAAAGAAAAAAAAAATTATGAAGAGAAAGAGTAAAAAACTTTAATGTGAAATTTGCAAAAACCAAACTATTTGAATTAAGAGAAAGAGTAATAAACTGTTACTTAGAAACACAAAAAAATAAGCCCACGAAGCCACGTTTTTTGACATGTAAGACAGCTCGATTTGATTTTTTTTGTTAAACAGAAAGCTTTAAGGTTTTTATTTAAATAAGCAAAAAGAAAACAAGAAATGAGTTGAACAATTTATCCATAAATAAGCTAACGCAATAAGCTCAAAAATAAGCACAAAGCACTTAACTACTAAACCCACCCGTGGCGAGTGATACCAAATGTTATCCCAAAACTTAACCCATGTCACACCAATAAGCCATACCAATAAGCAATAAGCTAGAAAAATAGAGAGAGAAAGTAGAGAAAGAAACAAGAGAGAAAGATTAGATTAGAGAGAGAAGTGGAGGAATACAAATGAGAGAAAATGTAACCAAGACCCTCTCCATGTGTGGAGAGGGTCCTTTTATACCCTATGCCTTCACTTAAGGTGCATGGGCTTTCAATGGGTCGGGCTTGGCTTCTCATGGGCTTTGACCCCTTTACATGGACATTACTAGTTTATATTCCAAGCCCATTTAACCCGACTAGCCTATTGCTTAACAAGACTAATTACGACTAATAAGACCGATAACATTCTTGTTCTACTTATATAAAATTAAGGCTAACACTGTGTACCCAAGAAAGGTGGTATTATAGTCATTACCAACGAAAAAGATGAACTTGTCCTAACAAGAACTGTTACAGGTTGGCGAGTATGAATCGATTATCGTAAACTCAATGAAGCAACCGCAAATAACCATTTTCCTTTGCCGTTTATGGGCTAAATGTTAGAAAGGCTCGTAGGAAATAAATACTTTTGTTTCCTCGATGGTTTTTCTGGATATTTCCAAATTCCAATCGATCATATGGATCAAGAAAAAACAACATTCGCGTGCTCTTGCGGAACATACGCTTACAGGTGAATGCCTTTCGGCTTATGTAATGCTCCTGCTACTTTTCAAAGGTGCATGTTAGCTATCTTTCATGATATGATTGAAGAATCTGTCGAAGTATTCATGGACGACTTCTTCGTCTTTGGAAAGTCCTTGGATAACTGTCTTAAAAACCTCGATAAAATGCTTGAACGTTGCAAGGATTCAAATTTTGTCCTTAACTGGGAAAAATGTCACTTTATGGTTAAAGAAGGAATTGTGCTTGGATACAAAGTGCCCAGTGCAGGCCTTGAAGTTGACAAAGCCAAAATCGACGTAATCTCTAAACTTTCACCCCTACTATTGTCAAAGGCATTAGAAGTTTCTTAGGACATGCCAGTTTCTACCGACGTTTCATTAAAGACTTCTCAAATATTGCCCGTCCTTAAACTAAGTTGCTTGAAAAAGAAACTCCATTTGAATTCAATGACGAATGTCACCAAGCTTTCAATGCAATAAAAGAAAAACTCACATGTACTCCTGTAATCATAAGCCCAAATTGGAATCTTCCATTTGAGCTTATGTATGATGCAAGTGACTTCGCAGTTGGAACAGTCTTAGGTCAAAAAGATGGAAAACACTTTCACCCCATCTATTTTGCAAGCAAAACTCTCAATGCAACTCAGCAAAAATATACGGTTACTAAAAAAGAACTGATGGTTGTAGTCTTTGCATTCGAAAAATTCTGACCTTATCTGATATTATCCAAAATGATTGTCTACACCGATCACTCAACTCTAAGACACTTATTCAAAAAGCAAGATGCTAAACTACGTCTTATACGTTGGATTCTGCTATTACAATAATTCAATATAGAAATTAAAGATAAGAAATGTACAAAAAACATTGCCGCCGACCATATATCTCAGATTGAAAATGATGAGACAAGTGATGACAATGATGTCAACGATAGCTTTCCTAGAGAAACTCTTATGGAAATAACCACCAAAGACGAACCATAGTTCACAGACTTTGCAAACTATTTGGTGGGTGATATTATACTTAAAGGGATGACGTACCAACAAAATAAAAATTCTTTGCTGACCTCAAAAACTACTTTGGGAAGACCCTTACCTTTTCAAAGTATGTTTAGACGGTATATCAGAACGTTGTGCTCATACCAGAAAAAACAAACCATTATTGATCAATGTCACCATGGACCCACCGGTGGACATTATGGATCTAATACCACCGCAAAAAAAAGTCCTAGACTTAGGCTTTTACTGGCCAACAATCAACAAAGAAGCTCATACTCTTGTTCGCCTTTACGAAGCATGTTAAAAAACAGGAAATATATCCAAACGAGATGAAATGCCCTTGAATAGCATTCAAGTATGCGAAATCTTTGACATATGGGGTATTGACTTTATGAGACCATTCTCGAAATCATATAAATTCGAATACATGTTAGTTACTGTAGATTATGTATCCAAATAAGCCGAAGCTCAAGCTTTACCAACCAACGATGCCAGAGTTGTTATTTCATTCTTGAAAAAACTCTTCTGCCATTTTGGAATGCCCAAAGCTCTCATAAGCGACCGAGGTACTCATCTCTGCAACAAAATAATGGAAAAAACAATGAAAAGATATGAAGTTAACCATCGTTTCTCTACATCCTATCACCCTCAAACGAGCAGTCAAGTTGAAAACACAAACAGAGCTCTTAAAAGAATCCTTAAAACAACCGTGAAAGACAATCCTGCTATCTGGTCAAGGAAACTCGACGATGCTATGTGGGCTTTTAGAACCGCTTACAAAACACCAACCGGAACCACACCATATAAACTCGTATACGGAAAAAACTGCCATTTACCTTTTGAAATAGAACACCGTGCA
Source organism: Tanacetum coccineum (assembly GCA_026074375.1). Taxonomy (NCBI): domain Eukaryota; kingdom Viridiplantae; phylum Streptophyta; class Magnoliopsida; order Asterales; family Asteraceae; genus Tanacetum; species Tanacetum coccineum. Next base: position 13,126 of record BQNB010073238.1, read on the forward strand.
TATTGGGCCTTTAAAAACTGTAATCTTGATCTCATCACTGCTCGTGAGAAAAGAATGTTTTAGTTGCACAATTAATAAATTTTGCATAAGCTTATGAAAACTTACTCGTCTAAATAAGCAAGAACAATCTGCATGATAGAAAACTCAAAATGAGAAGAGTTCAAACACGAAAACAAAGTACTGCTATTTCATTTTAAGTACAAATTCAAACAGCCAAAACTCAGATCTTGATAGCTTAGACCATATGTAGTGAAACACCAATATCCATCCGGATACGTTGAACTATATGGAAACGATGGCAAGATGTTCATTGTTAACGGCCATTAACTCAAACTCTACCATGAAGAAGATAATGACCCAATGGAAGAACTCACTCATTTCTTTCCTAAAGATGAAACCAAAAAGTTCTAGTCAAGCCTCAATGACACTTTGAAAAAATTAAGCTCTTCTCGTAGCAACCCTGCTTTAATTTTATGTATGCGAGGTAAGTCCCCTTCTCCTCTGTTTATTTTCTAAAAAACAAACAAAAATATTTTCTTTTTGTGTGCTTTTGTATGTTTACTCTTATGCAGGCAACATAGATTAGACATGGAAAATTATGGCGTGTTCTCAAAGACACGCTTTCTCAAGCTATATATCTCTATGCCTCGAGAAGTAACGTTTTCCCTTAATTTTCCATATTTTCTATATTTATCAATTCTCACATGAGGCAATGTTTAACTTAATTATGGAGGGGAGTCAGATAGGAAAAATTAAAATTAATCATATCCCTCCATGTTTGCCATGTAATCTAGCCAAAATTTTCAACTGATATTTTATGAAAAATCTTTAAAAATTAATATATATGCTTTTCTTCTAAAAACCTAAAAAATGTATACACTTAGTAAGGCAAATCTAAACGGATTGACACTATAACTAGCACAAAACTAGTCCAGTAAAATTAATGAAAATAAGACTTAAAGGAATTCAGGATAATCCACCTTTGATACCTAAGATAATTTTTACCTTTAGCTTATTCGAGTTAAGGTTTAAATGCAATTGAAAATGTCTCATCTGTCGTTACGGCTGTGTATTTGTAATTTGTCACCTTTTCTGGAGCATTGGTATTGGTTGAAAATTATATGAGTGAGCCGGTAATTTAGTAGCTTCAGAAGTTGTGCTTGATTATCATTTACTAACCGCAGTGAGGTTAATTTATAGACAAAATCGTATGATGAGAGGTGTAATAAATCCCGCGTAATTCCTGTATCCGCAAGCACTCCCTTTTAGTGCTAATCTGCTAAAGTATCCAAAGTTAAAGAAAAATGCTCAATGAAAGAAGTTTTGTGCCAGCCTTAGTTATCAAAGAATTTGGTGTAAAAAATGAAAGAAAAAGAAAAAAGTTCAAAGTATAAGGCTTAAGTTTAGCACAAGGAACCAACACAACTCACCCTCATCATTATCATGTTTTACCTCTTTGAGATTTTTATCTAGGTGCTCACGCCGCAACGGGCATGTTTATGTGTCTTGTACAAGCCTATGGTAGCTATCTAGATTATATCTGTGCAATTGAGTGACTTCATACTATAAACCCTATCTGAGTGGCTTGAGTGAATATAAATCAAACATTTTTCCCATGTAAGGTGCTCTGTTAAATGTATATGCTTGAAAAGTTATATAAACTATAAACACTTGTTAAATTTAAAATTGTCTCCACGTCACGACAAATGAATCTTATTTTCTCGCTTTAATTGCTTGAGAGCAAGCAATAGCTAAGTGTGGAGGGATTTGATAACGCCTTAATTATACATATTTTTGGCAGCGTTATTGTATCTATTTATATTATTTCACGTGAACTTTCGATAATTAAAAGCATGAAATATGTGCAGGTTTACTTGAAGACATCTCAAGCTCAAAAAGACTAAAGACACAAGTATTTTACACCTTACGGAAGAAAAAGATAAAATAAGATAATACTAAGTCCAAGAATCAAGCAAAGTACACCGCACTTCAGGACGAATTTAATGAAGGACAATTAATATCCGAAGTACGACGCACTTCTACAGCATGTGCGCCGCACTTCATCTCAGCATTAAAAATCTATGCATTAAAGAAGCAAAGTATGTCGTACTTCTCAAGGAAGTGCACCACACTTTTGCCCTAGCCCAGCCTATATATTGAGAGAAAATTCTCTCATTTCACACACACTTCAATAACAAATATCTCTCCATCAATCTTCATCAATCCCTGGAGTTAGCACGAACTTTCGGCAAAGAATGAAGAATATTACCATAACATCTAGTTAAATAAGGGTTTCTATACGAATTTGTACTTGTAAAAGTGGTGTTCAATCCATTTCTTATTCTGAATTTTGTATGTTTCTTGTTTCTCTACTAAACTTTGTTGTAACACCCCCAAATTGGGTCGCAGCGGAATAAGGGTCCGGGGCGTGTTACTTCATAGATCAATAACACAAGATATATATAGAACGACCAAAAAGTCATTTAAAACTGATACATTGGATTTAACAAAGTATTTGTTACATAAGCCCGAAGCTTCACTTGTTCACTTGTTCAAAATACAAAGATTTCTAGCCCATAGATATACAAAATGATATGCGACAAAATCTTTAATGCATGATATCCAAATCAAAACCACCAATGTATCCCTTGCACCTCGTGCTTATTGACCTCCTAAAAAACATTTGCTTAAACGCAACACTAGAATGTAATGAATTCATAGGTTTATAAATCGTATATTGTAGGACCACAATATTTTCCCAAGGTAATGAAAATGCAACATATGCAGACATCATATAAATACAATTACATTGCCCTAAGCTCATGACACTGAAGCTCGACATAAATGAATACCATATAAATGGCCTACATTGCCCTGATGAGGGTTTCATAACCCACAACATCACTATGTCGACATGGAATACGTTCGTTTTCCCCAGTGATAGCAATCACCTGAATGGATGTCAATCTCAATTAGATCATTCATAACATTCGCGCTCAATAAATCCATAACTGACAAATTCATGATAATAGGCTCAACTAGGGTTATCGCTACTTAGGCAACACGTAATCATAATGTAAAACTTAACCACTTGTGTCCAATTGTAAAACAATGCATGTTTCTCACTTATAGGTCGTATAGCTCATCATACTATCGTTCGGGCTATCATAATTAAGAGGTCATGTAGTGACGTATGAGGAGCTAGAACACTTTAAATCGTAAATCCAACAACTCGTCGATACGCCACCCCGAAGAGGCCTCATTATGAAACTCCCTAGTAATATAGTACTTTGATAACCACATATAATTCTATATAGCTTCATCACCGTCTATTTGTAATTTAGAAATCGTTGTTATAAAGTGAAAACGTTTATAATTATCGTTTTAGTAAAACTAGCATAACTTTCCCGTTTTAAACCTGTTTCTCGCGTTTCTTATGTCCACGTCTTCGTATTGAGATGATGTATAAAAATATTACATTTTTATATTTTATAACCTTCTGATGAACAGTACTTTTACTGTTCATGACGTTTTATAAATTTACTTTTATAAATTTAATTGTCGTAATACCCGTAAATGCAATAACTTGTTCGTTTTAATCCCGATTTTAGCGATTCCTTCGACCACGTCTTTGTTATCAAAATTATCACATTTTTAATAAGTGGGGTCTGCTGATGAACAGTAATTTTTACTGTTCATAGTTTATAAAATTACTTTTATAAACTCGAATTATCGTAAACGTCGTATTTTATTCGTTTTAGCTCCGTTTTTAGTAATTCTTTCGAGCACGTTCTCGTAATTGAAAGTTCTATTTATTTATGAAGTTTACAAAAATTAATGTTTCTGTCATGAACAGTAACTTTTTATAAAAATAGTTTTATAAAAATATTTTTATACATTTTAAGTATATAAACTTGCGTAATTCATAACTTCTTCGTTTTTAATCGAAAAATTACGTTTCTTATTGTTTTGGAATCCTAAAAATATGTATAATCTGTTAAAACTACCAAACTTTCTGTTTTGTATAATATTTATAAAAGTTATTTTATAAATCCGTTTAATTAACGTATAACTCGTAATTAGCGTATCTTTTTCGTTATTAATCCGTTTTTCGAGTTTCTTACCTTTTTGGAATCGTCATGAGACGTATTATCTTTATAAAATGTCAAACCCACTGTTTGGATTTCGAATCCAAACAGCCCCCTTATGATACATATATATACTTATTTGTTTAACTTGTTTTATATACTTTTCAACTAAGGAAATTTCCACAAGTTCTTAATAACTCATAATATACTATGTTATACATATAGTAATGTCCTTAGGTCCATGATTTGTCTATTTGTCCAAGATAACAAGTTCATAACTTTTACATAAAATCATAAATTTCCTTAAGTAACTTTTATGTACATGTTTATACCTAAACATTTTTCACTTAAACCAACATGTTAACATACTTATATTTCCATTATATCATGATATTACCTATCACATAACATAAGAAAAAGTGTACAAAATGATTATCACAAGAAAAAACTCTTTTTACATGTTTAAAAGTCCTAAATGGTGATTTTTGCTATAAAGAACTAACATATGCATATATGAAATTACAAGCAAAAAATCACATATGCATGTAATTTCATGTATTAAGTAGATGTTTGCTATAAAGAACTAACATATGCATATATGAAATTAAAAGTCCTAAATGTCACAAGAAAAAACTCTTTTTACATGAAATTACAAGCAAACGCGTACGACACTAAAAATAAATAGTAGATTTATCGACGTCGTCAATGACTTGAAAACACAGGGTGTTATAATATATAGTACATTTTCTAAATCCCCGTTTAGAAATGTCATTTCCATATCCATTTGTTGTACTTCTAATTTTCTTAATGTGACAATAGCAAGTACCATTCTAATCGAGGTTATTCGCGTAACAGGCAAATAAGTATCAAAGAAATCTTGACCTTCGCCTTGTCTAAATCCTTTGATCACCAATCTTGCTTTGTACTTGTTAATGGTGCCATCGGCTTTCATCTTCTTCTTGAAGATCCACTTATAGCCTAGTAGTTTACAACCCGAAAGTAAATCCACGAGCTTCCAAGTATTTTTTTTGTAAAATAGAATCTATTTTACTTTTAATGGCTTCATTCCGTTGAGCCATTCCGAGGAAGTTACCGCTTCTCGATAAGAAGTAGGCTCATTTTCTACCATAAAAGAAACAAAATTGAGTCCAAATGATTTCTCGATTCTTGCCCTTTTGCTTCTTCTACGTTCAACCTCTTCTTCCTTAGGTTGATCTTGTCTCTTATATTGGAGATCATTATCATCTCGTTGTCTCTGATCTTGGACAACTTCGTCATCAATTCTAGATGATCTTCCAATTTCCTTCGTTAACATGGAAATATACTTTCAAAGAAGGAAGCACTTCTTTATTCCATTATTGTGTCCTTATGTAGATCAACATACACAAAGAAACCATAAGCACTATTGTTATGAGCATATACTAAGAATATGCAATTCACAATTTCAAGTCAAATCTTTTGAACCTTGGGGTTCAATACGGATATCTTAGCTAGATATCCCCCCACATTTGTAAATACTATAAGATAGTCTTCTTCTCATCCATAGTTCATAAGAACTATCGTATTTTCTTTACAAGGGATCTTATCTAAAAGATAAGTAGCCGATACAATCACTTTCCCTCACATGCCATGGCATAAACCAGGACTTAAGAACATGGCATTAACCATATTTTCTAAGGCACAGTTCTTTTCTTTCAACAATTCTCTTGTTGGAGTATCAAGAGTAATAAATTTATGTCTTATTCTAGGTTTAGCACATAAATTTAGAAGATTCTTATATGTAAATTAGAAGCTCTATTTTATCTAGAGATGTTATACCTGATGTTAGAACTGCTTATGCTACCATCTCTAGTGAAGAATCTCATAGAGTTGCTGCTGGTAGTATTGATGGTTCCTCTCAAAGGAATCAGGCTTCTGCTTTTGTGTCTAATGTGCCTAATAGAAATAATTTTCAAAGAAACCAGACTTCTGGTTTCACTCAAAGGAATCAGGTTTTTGGTTTTTCTCAAAATCTGAATAGTGGACCTAGGCCAAATAATATGAATAATAACAGGCAAGGTGGGGGTTCAGGTTTAGTTTGTAAGAACTGTGATTTTAATGGTCATACAATTGATAGATGTTTTAAGATCATTGGTTATCCTGCTGATTTTGGAAAAAAGAAGTCTAATCAGTCTTTCAAAGGGAAAAATATTTCTAATAATAATTCTGTTAGGACTAGTTCATCTTCTGGGTTTACAGATGAACAAATGGCCACTCTGATCTCTCTCATCAAAGACAATAAAGTTGGAAAAAATGTGCAGGCCAATATGGCAGGTACTTATTTTAACAACAGTTCTATTTTTCATAAAAAATATAATAAGTTTTTTTGTTCCAACACTAATTTTAAACCAAAACTTGTTAGTAATGGTAAAATTGTTGATTCAGGGGCAAATCAACATATGACTTACACTGATTAGGAATTAGATAATGTTATTGACATTTATCATCTTAGAATTAAAGTAGGTCATCCTAATGGGACAAAGGCTTATATTTCTAAGATTGGAAATCTCAAGTTATCTAATGGCTTAACTCTGTATGATGTGATGGTTATACCTGAATATTATGTTACTTTGATTTATGTTCATAAATTGGCTAAAGAGAATAAGGTTATTGTTGCTTTTGATGAGAATAGATGTTACTTTTTGAATCAGGATTTGAGTCTGAAAAATGTTCTGGGGATTGGTGATCAATGTGAAAGGTTGTACTACTATAATAATCAAGGTATTAAAAGTAATAATAGCACTCTAAGATACCAATGTTTGTTGTCTCAGCATGATTGTCACTGCAGGCTTGGTCATCCTGCAGAGCCTGTTCTGAATGTCCTAAAAGATTCTTTACAGATTGATAAAAAAGATAATATATGTTGTTTGTTGTGAAATTTGTCAAAGGGCTAAAAAAACTAGAGAACCTTTTCCTTTAAGTGATCATACTTCTAAATGTTTGGGTGATCGTGTTCATTTAGACTTATAGGGGCCTTACAAGGTTACTAGTTCTGAGGGGTTTAGATATTTTTTGACTGTTGTGGATGATTATACTAGAGCTGTTTGGGTATATTTGGTTAAATCTAAAGATGAAGTTCCTCACTTTATAACTGTTTTCTATAATTTGATTGAAAATCAATTTAAAAGAAAAATTAAAGTTTTTAGAAGTGATAATGGTACTGAATTTGTTAATCAAACTGTAATCAAATTATGTTCTAATAAAGGAATTATTCATCAAACTACTTGTGTGTATACTCTACAACAAAATAGGTTTGCTGAGAGGAAACATGGGCATCTTTTAAATGTTGCTAGATCCCTTATGTTTCAGAGGGAATACCTTTAAAGTTTTGGACTGAGTTTATTCTAACTGCTTATTAACAGACTCCCTTCTTCTGTGCTAAATGGAAAGTTTCCCTATGAAGTGATATATAAAAAATGTCCTACTCTATCTCACTTAAAAATGTTTGGTTGCTTATGTTTTGCTACAATTGTCAACAATGGTGACAAGTTTAGTAGCATATCTGAAAAATATGTTATGTTAGGGTATTCTAATTTTAAAAAAAGATATAGATTATATAGTCTTGATAAGCATCAGTTCATTTTTTCAAGAGATGTTAAGCTTTTTTGAGAATATATTTCCTTTTAAGGATTCTGAAATTAAGAAAAATGATTCCAATAATGTTCTTCAAGATGTTAATCATATGAACTTTTTTGATATTGAATATCCTGAGATTCCTAATGACGATGAGAGAGTAGAAAATGATCTGAATAGAAAGAATAAATCTCAAAGTGATAGTAGCAGCTCTTCTATGTCTAGTAGCAATCATAACACTGTTGATTTTCCAGTTGACAATCCTAGAAATGATGTTGATAGCAGTGATGAATTTGTTCCCACACAGAATGAGGGGTTGCCACTCTTGAAGAAATGTGTTTTCTAAGGGTAATTTGGATCAAAATCCAAGTTTATCTCATGATGTTCAAAATGATAGAAGGTCTTCTAGACAACGTGTTTTTCTAAAGAATTATAATGATTTTGTTATTGAATCAAAAGTCAAATATGGTCTTGAGAAATATGTTGGTTATTCATAACTTAATTATAAATTTTTTTTGTTTTGTAACTCAACTCAATAAAACCAGATAACCTAAGTCTTATTTTGAAGCTTCTAAATATCCTCATTGGACTGATGCTATGAATCAAGAAATGGATGCTTTACTTAGAAATGGTACTTGGGAAATTGTTGAATTACCTGAGGATAGAAAAACCATAGGAAGTAAATGGATTTATAAAATTAAGTTCAAGTCCAGTGGTGAGATAAATAATTATAAAGATATATTGGTTGCTCAAGGTTGGGCAAAAGGAAAGGATTGACTATGAGGAGACTTTCTCTCATGTGGTTAAAATGGCTACTGTTAGGTGTTTGTTGAATATTGTTGTTTCTATGTCTTGGCATGTTTATCAACTTGATGTAAATAATGCCTTCTTATATGGTGATCTTGAGGAGGTTGTTTATATGAAACCCCCTAAAGGTTATTTTCCTTCTGATAATAAAGCTTACAGACTTAGAAAGTCTTTATATGGTTTAAAACAGGCTCCTAGGCAATGGAATGCTAAATTAACTTCAACTTTAATTGAGAATGGTTTTAGTCAAAGTAAGTCTGATTACTCTTTGTATACCAAGTTTGATAAAGGAGTTTTTCTTGCCTTGTTGGTTTAAAGCTTTTCTTAATTCTAAGTTTATGCTAAAAGACTTGGGAAAACTTAAGTATTTTTTTGGGATTGAAGAGATTGATACTGATAAAGGTATTTGCTTTAATAAAAGGAAATATGTTCTTGATTTGTTATCTGAGTATGGTATGCTTGCATGTAAACCTGCAAAAACTCCTTTTATGTCTAAGCTTGTCATTTCTAATAAAGCCAGTGATAAAGATCCTTTACTTAAGAATATAACAGATTATCAAAAATTGATGGGAAAGTTGATTTACTTAACCAATACTAGGCCATATATTTCTTATGTTGAGCATTGTTTAAGTCAATTTAAGCATTCTCCTTTGAATTCTCTTCTTAAGATTGCCTTTAAGATATTAAGATATCTCAAGAGCTGTCCATGTTTGGGAATTCATATTACAAAGACTTCTGGTATGTTTCTTAATGCTTATTCTGATGCTGATTGGGCTAAATGCATTATTACAAGGAAATCTATTACTAGGTATTGTGTATTTCTTAATAATTCTCTTGTTTCTTAGAAAAGTAAGAAACAAAATACTCTCTCTAAATCTTCAACTGAAGCAGAGTATAGAGCTCTTGCTTCAGTAACCAGTGAAGTGATATGGATTTTAAATTTTTTAAAGATTTACAAATAGAAAATCTTTTACCTGTTTCACTTCATTGTGACAGCAAATCAACAATTAAGATAGCTGCCAACCTACTTTTTCATGAAAGAACAAAACATCTTGAGAATGACTTACATTTTGTAAGAGAAAAGATTTTAAATGGTGTTGTTAAAACTGTTAAAGTGGATTCTGCAAATCAAATTGCAGACATTCTTACTAAAGGGTTGGATACAATTCAGCATTATGAATTGGTTAAAAAAACTTGGTATGTATGATGTTTACCAGGTTGAGACTAAGGGGGATCTTGAAATAATAGTCTCATTTGGTAAACATTTAGTTCAGGGACTAATGTTGCCAATTCCTATTGTTGTTAGAAGTTTGAGCTGGTTTTGAAGCTATTGAAGAGTTAGAGGTCTAATGCTACCAAGTCTTGAAAACTCCTTTCTATAAAAGCTGGAGCCCCGCTCTCTTTCTCTCACATTTCAAGCCTTCATTCTCTCTCTCTCAATTCAATATCTTTCAATGCTTTGTAAACCCTAATCTTTGAAGATCATCTTGATCTTTCAGTGTTTCTGTTGTAATAGAACTATAATCAATTTAGATTATAGATTCACACCTGATTAGCAGTGGTGAATTAGATTGGTTGTTGAGTTTAGTTGAGATCTGTTCTTGTTGTTTGTTTGTTTATCAAATTGAGATTTGATATAATAAAACTGTTAGATCATAAATTTCTTTAAGTTTTGCCGTTTTGCTAAACTTTGGACTTGTTATATAGCGTTTGACCTATCCCGAAGTAAGTATAATATGAATGGTATGTATTTCGTTGCAAAAGGACTTGTAAAAAGGCAAATAGGTCAAGATTTATTTTCGGTGAGAAATCAAGAAATTTGTGAAACCATGAAAAACGCAATTTAAGCTTTGATCCATGTTCCTTTTACAATTTTTTTTGGGTACAAGTGTTTCTTTGGTTGATTAAAAGCAAATTGTTGATTCAAAGTTTTAAAGAAAGTAACATATGATTCATATCATTTGTAAAATATTAGATAAATCAACAAAGTTTGGAATCTGGCTGCAAATTAACATAAACCTACACTAAAACGACTATTGTGAAATCACCTGTTTGTATTGGATCAACAAAAAAGATATTTTCACGTATACAAACCGAGTATCAACTCGACTAAATGTATTTCTTATGTTTATTACAAAATTTCTTACCTTACAAATGTCTTATATGATCCTGATTCAACATGTCAAATCTCATGTTACTAAAAAGAATTGTAAGACAACACCAAAGGACATCTAGTCCAATGGTTGTCTCATTAACTTTTTCGTTCAAAAAAAAGAATTGTAAGACAAAAACTTTCCACATAGGTTTTGCCATTTCGGCCCAATGCAATGTCTATTTGGATAGGCCCAGTATAAGTGGGCTAATAATGGTTTGACTTATTTCATATCTTTGTTGAGCTTAGGCGATAAAAAACAAGGTTCCATCTAAATAAAAATACCCTTAAAAAATCCCTTTGTTGTTTCCATTAATTAACAACAATTAATCGTCACACTTGTGGAGATCAAACTGGACCGAAAACCCTTTAGGGTTTATAACCAAAAATCGCTAAGTGAAAAAAGAGGAAAAACCGAAAACCCTAATGTGGGATTTTCGCTCGAGTATAGGGAGAGAGAAAAATCACTGATTGATTATGAATGTGTGTTGTGAATGAATGAATAATGAGGCTAGAGGTGGATGTTTATATAGGCACCTAACCCTAGTCCTAGATAAACTAGGAACCTTACAATCCTTATCACAATACACCTCATATTCCCTTATCCACTAAAACTGACTCCAAACCCTTCTAGAATCCCCTTTGGGGTCGGCCACCATGAAGCACCCACAAGGTTTAGGTTTTGTCAATTTCAGTCCCTCCGATTCATGTTTAAATATTCGTTAGTTATAAAATATAACGGTAACTAACGGTTATTTAAAACTATTATGTGAAGCATATTAAACCTTTAATAATAAGTAAATATATATTAACTGTTTAATAAACGTACTCTTCGTGTCTTAACGTGTGTACTCCCAATAGGCTCACGTATTTCTAGTTGTATAACATGTGTATCCGAATCCCACTCTCTAACAGCTCCCACTTGGGAGTAGGAGTAACATACTCCATTTATATCAGCAATGGAAACGTCTAGAAACACTCTCATTGCCATAAACTAGAAATACTTGAGATATTGTTTCAAGAAAAACTCTCAGCACAATGGTTATGTATTTCTTGCTTCCATCATCCCTTTGTTACAAATATCATTAAACCATAGATATGGATCCTAACTCATTCCATATAGTTTAACTATTTTAGTTTCTCGTTATAAAAGTTAATTTAGACATACCAAATGTAATTAAGAAGCATCTTAAATTACCCTTTGGGTACGGCTATACAATTATCTAATTAATTCTGGAGAGGGGCCAATGATATCATTCTGCACTTATCAAGTGGAGGAACAAATTCTTTATTGACTACAAGTGTTGTGGATGCTGCTTCACATCACTTCCAAGAATAGCCTTTATAACTACCATTTCCAAGATAGCGTTTGACTTATAATTAAAAAGTGATATCCACACATACAGAACTTGTTTGTATCTCAAGTCTAAGGATGACTTATTAAACCATTTTCGATATCTTACTTATGACAAGGATCCAAAAGTAAATATTCGAAGGTTGGGGTGTCCAATATGCATCCCTTGTGAATAACATATGAGTTTGGCGGGAACAATCCATATATTCAAAGAATATAACCAACACTCACATTTGCCTTAATGTAACAATATTCTCATATTGTTAACCGATAATGGACATATTTAGAATGATAAAACATTCAAAGATTAAACATGCAAATATAGGATAATAATTATTATATGAATGAAGAACAAACACCAAGTATCTTTATTCATCAGAAAATAAAAATTGTCTTACAATCCCAATTATCTAAATACCAATAAAACACAGATTTACATGAGACTACTAGCTGGAAGCATTCCTATATTCTTAGTATGTTCTGAATGCTTGGGAAACGGTAAAGCCTTAGTAAAAGGATCAGCTAAGTTGTCATCTGTGTGAACTTTTTCTAACTTTATATCGCCAAATTCTATAACTTCACGAAGGTAGTAAACTTTGGCACGATAATGTCTAGCACCTTTAGTGATTCCTGATTTATTAGCTATAGTAATGGCTCTGGTATTATCACAATACATCTTTATAGGTTCTTCAATTGTGGGAAGAACACCAAGCCTAGAAATGAATTTCCTAACCCAAACCGCCTCCTTTTAAGCATTTGAAGCAGCTATATACTTAGCTTCTGCATATGAAGTTGCGAAGATGTTATGCTTTGTACTCTTCCAGTCAATAGTACCTCCATTTAAAACAAACACATATCCAGTCTGAGACTTGAGGTCATCAACGTCTGTCAGATATCCAACATCAGTGTAGCAAGAAACCCTAAGCTCTTGTTTTATATCACCACCGTAAACAAGAAACATATCTTTAGAATTGCGAAGATACTTTAGAATGTTCTTAACAGCAGTCTAGTGTATATCTCCTGGATTCTGTTGAAATCGGCTTGTTATGTTCTGAGCGAACGTAACATCAGGGTGAGTGCATCTCACAACATACATAATAGATCCTACAGCTAAGGCATATGGTATATTTTGCATGTGCTTCACCTCAGCAGGTGTTGAAGCACCTTGTGATTTACATAATTTTAGCTTTTCTTGCATGGGGATACTTCCACGTTTGGAATTCTCCATGTAAAATCTTTTTAAGATTTTCTCAATATAAGCACTTTGACACAAACCTATTAACCACCTTGATCTATCTCTATAGATCTTGATTTGAAGAATATATACAGCTTCCCCTAGATCTTTCATAGCAAAACACCTTCCAAGGTAGGATTTTACATCTTGTAACATTGGAATGTGATTTCCTATGATTAATATGTCATCGACATATAAGATTAGGAAAGTAACATAACTCCCACTAGCTTTCATATATACACATGGCTCATCATGATTTTGAGTGAAACCAAATTTCTTAATTTCATCATCAAATCGTTTATTCCATTGCCTTGATGCTTGCTTAAGTCCATAGATGGAACGCTTGATCTTGCATACTCGGTTTGGATATTTTGGATTGACACAACCTTCAGGTTGCACCATATAGACTTTTTCAGAGAGATGTCCATTGAGGAAGGCAGTTTTGACATCCATTTGCTAAATCTCATAGTCATAAAACGCAGGTATGGCTATAAGAATCCTAATAGTTCTAATATCTGCAACAGAAGAGAAGGTTTCTTCATAATCAACCTTGTAGGTTTGAGTGAAGCCCTTTGCTACAAGACGAGCTTTATAGGTGTGTACAAGTCCATCCACGTTAGTCTTCTTTTTGAAGAGCCATTTGCTACCAACGGTTTTACCATTAGGAGGAAGGTCAACTAAGTCCCAGACTTCGTTGTCATTCATGGATTGTGTTGATCACAATGGTAGAAACTTTGTGTGTATACTAAAGAGTATGCGGAATCTACTCTTCAATACTTAGAAGAATTATGAATGTAACAGTAAATATGAATGAACAAAGATGTAACAAAAAGCTTCAATATTATTAAGATCAATAATACGAGTACTCTGTCTAGTACTAGGGTTTACAACCTTGAAGCTATGAATATCTAAATCGTATATGAATGTGTATATCTAACAATATGCCCTAGGACCTCCTTTTATACACCAAGGAGTCCTACAAGGCTTACAATACTTTCCTAACATATCATGATCTTTTCTATAAACAAACATAATCTCTTAAACAAATAAGTTATACATATCTTCTTTACAAATAACTAATACTTATCTTCGTAAGTATTCTTGTTCTCCAATCAATCTTTATCTCTTCTCTGTTAGCATAATCCTTCCAGCAGTAGTAATCACTCAGCAGTTGTAACTGAGCACAAGCAGCATTAACTACTTAGAAGTTTACTTTAGCAGTACTAACATACACTAGCAGTACTAACTATTGTACTAGCAGTAGTAACTACTTAGTATATTTTTAGTCTTCATCTTTGAGCAGTCTTAACTTCTACTAGCAGCAGTAACTTTATACTAACAATACTAATTATACTAACAGTAGTAACTAGCAGTAGTAACTTTTATACTACCAGTACTAACTACTTAGCATAATTTTCATTAGTATTACCAGCAGCACTAAGTTATGCTTGACAGCACTAATAAACACCTGAGCAGTAGTAACTCTAAGAATCATCTTGAAGTCTTTTAATCCCAACAATCCTCCCCTAAACTTGATGTTCATCTTCTGAATCTTCAAGTTTCTTCATTAAAAGTCTTTACCATAATTAAGAGGATACATTCAAACACTTCCAGGATTCTTTTATTGCTTTACCAAGAGCTTGAGAAGTTGATAACACATCTCATTCCAGTGGTTAGCTTGAAGCCTCTTGTCCAGTTATTGGTGTAAGGGGATATCTCTTTTCAACTAACATAAATATATGAAGATTTTTAAACCTTACAAAGTGCACTCCATAAGAATCAAACAGCTTCTAAACAGTCACTTTGTATCCTTGTAGACTCCTCCATACTTTACTTTTTATGTCAGGTTCAAACATTACCTTCATATCACCCCATAACACTCTTTCATATTCATCAACTGTCCTGTTTATTCCATGCTTTTCTTTAACCAACTTACAGAGAGTTTATAAGTCTTCTCTGTCAATACCCTGAAGCATCCTAATCATTGATAAATATCTTTTTGAACTTCCAAAAGCTCTTTTCAAGTGATAGAATCCCTTCTGTCCTTCTTTAACAATCTTATATTCAACAATCATTGAAGGTTTTATGGCTAGAGGTATAGCGTCAATTGTTATTTCCTCTTCATCTTGAACTATCTCCATATGCTTTTTCATTTCTTCCTCCTCTGGATCATCATCTTTTTCAGCTTCTATATGCTCATCTTTCTTTTGCTTCTTTGACTTATCAGACTCAAGTTCATCACCTGCTCTTTTAGAACTTTCCGCTGTTCTTGTCTCACTGCCTTTCACTACTTTTGAATTCATGTCTACAAAAGTATTTACTCTTTTCATCTCCTTATCAAACAACTTTTGGATTTCATCATAGCTTTTGCTCTTCAACTGACTATGTTTGTATCCAGCCATATTTTTCAAATAGATGGACATTTGATTTCTCTTTTGAGCTTTGGTAGGTGGCTTTCTTCTTATCTCTTCAGCTCTAAGCTTTGCAAAGTGCTTTTTTCTTCTGTTCATGAGCTCTACAAACAATCTTGATCTTTCCTCAATGGTTATCTCTCCCTGTTCTTCTGCTTGTAGCCTATGAGCTAATTCAAAGTCTGCCTCCATCATAGCTTGTGTGTTATCCCATGATTCAATCAAAGCTATATTAGCTTCTTCTTCCTTTTGCCTTGCAAGCCTCTCTTCTTCTATAAGTTCAACTTGTATCTGAGCTTTAAGATTTCTAGCCATTTCTTCATCAAGAGCAACTTGATCTTTCTTCTTTAATGGCTTTTCAGGCTCCACCATTTTTCCTTTGCCTTTGTCTTTTACTTGTAGAAGTTGTGATTGTGAAGAAGAAAATGTTTTTATAGATGCAGGTACTTGTTCTTCCTGATCATGAAATATAATTCCCTTAGCCCTTGGTCTAACAGATGTAACTGTTGTAACAGCAGTTGTAACAGGCTCTGGGGTTTTGCAGTTTTGATCTCAATCAAAGTTTGAGCAAGAGTCAATTCATCAGGAATTTCAACACTGGCACTGGCAGTAGTAACTACTTCACCAGCAGTAGTAACTGGATCAGCAGCACTAACTGGAATTGACTTTGTAGTTGTAGCAACACTAACTACAGGCTCTTCAATCACCTTTTCAAACTCAATTTCTTGCTCTTCCAACACACCTGTATTAAACATCAGGTTGTCTTCATTCATCTCTTGAGTCTCATCCACCAAAGTCACTTCTGCATCAGCATCAAGATCAGCAATTTTCCTCCCCTGTTTGGACGCATCCTCTTAATCACTCAAACTGACATCATTAGAGGATTCCACCCTGCTAGTTGAACCAATATTCCTTAATCTCTTGAGCCCTGGAGTTCTTAACGTCCTTCTCTTTTCTAATTGCTTGACTCTCTTCTTTAAGCTAGCAATCTCCTTTGCTTGAGCAGTATTGGCTTTCTCCAAATCAAAGACTTTCTCTTATAGGCTGGTACATAAATTCATTAATTCAGAAAGTTGCATACTATCCTCACCACTTTGAGGTGGATCATAAAAAGGGGTAGATACACGAGCCTCATCAGTGACAGGCTTTGTAGGACCATAGTATTTCCTCTGTTTCCTCATTGACTTCTTCTTTTGAGGTTTAGATGATGATGGTTGAGAAATAATAAAGCTTGAATCATCATTGTTGGGAATAGAGGTGTGACTCTTCCAGAAAAACCCTTTCCTGGTCTCTTCATATTAGCAAACACCTTCTTGGTGTGGAAAGGTATAACATAAACCTCTTTATGTCTGGTCATCCTCTCAACTTGTTTGTCCAGGAAGACTTGCACAAACCTTGGGTACATAAAAAATTTAATCCCACCCTCTAAGTGCTTTACCATATTGTCAAAAATGTACTTGGAAAAGTTGAATTTTTGGTTTGTGGAAAGACATATGATAGCAGATGCCATAATGCTACTAAATTCATTCCAGTTCTGTAAAAATTGTATGGTATGGATAAGAAATTTCCATTGGGATGAAAAATAAGCTTTATAGAAAGTAAGCTTTTAAGTAAGATTTTCATATCCTGTTATTTCCAGTTCTGCAAAAATTGTAGCAGTAGGTAGACAATCTATTCCTTCAGCATCATCCAGCTTAAGATCACTCCTTATACTAGTCTTAGTGATGATTACCTTATTCTTGTCTACTAGGGATTGTATTTGTCGTTCCTCATTAATGATCTTAGCCTTGGAAGATGCCTAGAACTATTTAATACAGGTAGTATAAATGGTTGGATTAACCATTAACGCATATTGGACATAACTTGCATTCAAGAAATCAATAATCTCCTCAAACCCATCACTTTCTTCTGGTTTCTCCAAAAACATAACAAAATTGTGGGTTTCAGCAAACTTAGGGTTCGACATTGTTTTCGGTTTTGATGATGAATGATAAAATTGAGTTAGGGTTTATGATTAGAGAGTATATCAAGGTGTAATATCGATCTAATGAGTGATTGAAACCCTTAATCAAAGTATTTATGAAATCACCCTCAACAACATTAACTTGAACTAGCAGCATTAAGTTAAGCCTAACAGTATTAACTAACCCAGTAGTAGCAAGTTATGCCTAGCAGCATTAACTTATGCCTAATAGCAGTAAGTGTATGCCTAGCAGCATAAACTAATACAGACAACAGTAAATTAAGCCTAACATCATTAACTTAAGCTTAACAACATTAAGTTTTAAGCTGAGCAGCATTAATTTTAAGACACCAGTATTAACCCCCAATATCTTTCCATAAGGCATTTCCATCATTAATTTTGATTCTCACAAGCTCTCTTTCTGTTTTTAATCTCTCAATATCTCTTATTTCTTTTTCTCACCAATTCATTCTATCTATTTTTATATCGCACAACTCTCTTTCTATTTTTCAGCTCACTATATCTCTCATTTCTTTTTCTTACCAATTCACTTTATCTATTTTTATATCATAAATAAAGAGCCCTTTCAGATAGTTTGGTATAAAATTCCATCAATTCCTTTAGTTTCAAGTTGTCCTCCCCACTTCCAAGTATGTTAACTCTTGAGAGAGGTAGACCATTAGACTATTTAGATGCAACCTCAAACCTAGTTTGAGCTTCTGCACCCCCAATATGGTATCTTGGCACCTGAGACCACTACCTGAATTAGTTCCCTGAGAAAAAGACTCATTAAGTGTTGCCATGGATTGGGTCCTATTTATGTTACCACTGTCCTGCTCTGCTTCTAAGCTAGAAGCAGTATTGGCAGCCCTTTCTATTCTGTCTTCCCACTCCTTAATGATAGTCTCATCTGTTACAAGGGGAATAGGTCCACTAGATTGACATATCTCAGTGACCTTTTTGGCTTTCCTAGGTTTTTGAGTCTTTTTGGGTTAAGATAAAGATGGAATAGTAATTGGTTTATGATTTAGGTAGAGAAGCAGTTTTGGATGCGTGTTAGGATTCAGTAGGATTTCTTAACCCTTCACCCAAACCTGATTGGTTGGAATGCAGCTCTTTTAATTTTACAACAGTACTAAAAGAAACTAGCAGCATTAAGAATACTTACTAGTAGTAAGATACTCTAACAACATAAACTTGAATTTCATCCTTAGCTGCTGTTCTATTTCATTTCATACATTCTCTCATTAATCAAGACTTCATAATTAACCTCCCTTTAATCAATACTTCAGAGGTTAAGCATTCTAATGCGTGTAATCAGATATTGGAACATGCCAACATCAAATGCTTTTGTGAGTAATTCTGCAACATTATGATATGTATGAATCTTGATAATTTGAATAAGCTTCTTCTCATTTAAATCCCTGATGAAGT